>JAJEJO010052573.1:40761-125647 GCA_020662805.1 Glaucomys volans
TTATTCCTCCAAATGAATTTCATGATTGCTTGCTCTATTTCTATGAGATCCATCACTGGTTTTTAATTGGAATTGCATTGAATTTGTATATCACTTTTGGTAGTATGGCCATTTTGACAATATTAATTCTGCCCATCTATGAACATGGGAGATCTTTCCATCTTCTCAGATTCTCTTTAACTTCTTTCTTTAGTGTTCTGCAGTTCTCATTGTAGAGGTCTTTCACTTCTTTTGTTACATTGATTCCCAAGTATTTTATTTTTCTTGAGGCTATTGTGAATGGTATAGTTTTCTTAATTTCTCTCTCAGATGATGCATAATTTACAAATAAAAATGCATTAGATTTATGAGCATTAATTTTATATCATGCTAATTAACTGAATTCATTTATGAGTTGCAGAAGTTTTCTGGTGGAATATTTAGGGTCTTCTAAATAGAGAATCATGTCATCAGCAAATAGGGACAGTTTGAGCTCTTCTTTTCCTATTCGTATTTCTCTAATTTCTTTGGTCTGTCTAATTGTTCTGGCTAGAATTTCAAGGACATTGTTGAATAGTAGTGGTGAAAGAGGGCATCCCTGCCTTGTTCCAGTTCTCAAGGGGAATGCTTTCAATTTTTCTCCATTTAGAATGATGTTAGCTGTGGGCTTAGCATAGATAGCCTTTACAATGTTAAGGAACCTTCCTACTATTCCTATTTTTTCTAGTGTTTTGAGCATGAAGGAGTGCTGTATTTTATCAAATGCTTTCTCTGCATCTATTGAAATAATTATGTGGTTCTTGACTTTAAGTCTGTTGATGGGGTGAATTACATTTTTTGATTTCCAGATGTTGAACCAACCTTGCATCCCCAGGATGAATCCCACTTGATCATGGCACACTATCTTTTTAATATGCTTTTGTATGCAATTTGCTAAAATTTTGTTAAGCATATTTGCATCTATGTTCATGAGGGATATTGGTCTGAAATTTTCTTTCCTTGATGTGTCTTTCTCTGGTTTTGGTATCAGGTTGATATTAGCTTCATAGAATGAGTTTGGAAGGGTTCCCTCCTCCTCTATTTCATGAAATACTTTGAGGGGTATTTGAATGACGTCTTCTTTGAAGGTCTTGTAAAACTCGACTGTGAATCCATCTGGTCCTGGACTTTTCTTTGTTGGTAGGCTTTTGATGACTTCTTCAATTTCCTTGCTTAAAAATTGATCTATTTAAGTTGTGTATGTCCTCCAGATTCGGTTTGGGTGGCTTATTTGCCTCTAGGAACCTGTTGATGTCTTCCAGGCTTTCTATTTTTTTGGAGTATAAATTTTCAAAATAGCTTCTAATTATGTTTTGTATTTCAATTGTGTATGTTGTAATATTTCCATTTCCAGCATGAATTCTAGTAATTTGGATTTTCTATCCCTACTTCTCTTTGTTAGCGTGGCTAAGGGTTTATCAATTTTGTTTATTTTTTCAAAGAACCAACTTTTGTTGTGTCAATTTTTTGAATTGTTTCTTTTGTTTTAATGTCATTGATTTCAGCTCTGGTTTTAATTATTTCCTGTCTTCTACTACTTTTGGTGATGATCTGTTCCTCTTTTTCTAGGGCTTTGAGCTGGAATGTGAGGTCACTGATTTGTTGACTTTTCATTCTTTTATTGAATGCACTCCATGCAATGAATTTTCCTCTTAGCACTGCCTTCATAGTATCCAAGAGATTTTGATATGTTGTATCTTTGTTCTCATTGACCTCTAAGAATTTTTTTTATTTCCCCCCTAATGTCTTGTTATCCTTGTATCATTCAATAGCATATTATTAAATCTCCAGGTTTTGGAGTAGTTTCTGTTTTTAACTTTATCGTTGATTTGTAATTTCATTCCATTATGATCTGATAGAATACAAGGTAGTATCTCTATGTTTTTGTATTTGCTAAGAGTAGCTTTGTGGCAGAACATATGGTCTATTTTAGAGAAGGATCCATGAGCTGCTGAGAAGAAAGTGTATTCGCTTATTGATGGATGGAATATTCTACATATGTCTGTTAAGTCTAAATTAGCGATTGTGTCATTGAGTTCTATGGTTTCTTTGTTCAATTTTGGCTTGGAAGATCTGTCCAACGGTGAGAGAGGAGTGTTAAAGTCTCCCAGTCTTATTGTGTTTTGTTCTATTTGGTTCCTGGAATTGAGAAAAATCTGACTGACATACATGCATGCGCCATTGTTTTGTGCATAAATATTTATGATATGTCTTGGTGATTTGTGCTTCCCTTAAGCAGTATGAAATGTCCTTCTTTATCCTTTATGACTAACTTTGGCTTGAAGACTGCTTTATCTGAGATGAGAATGGAAACTCCTGCTTTTTTACTAAGTCCATGTGCATGGTATATTTTTTTCCCAACCTTTCATCTTTAGTCTGTGGGCATGTTTTTCTATGAGATGAGTGTCTTGAAGGTAGCATATTGTTGGGTCTTTCTTTTTAATCCAATCTGCCAGTCTATGTCTTTTGATTGATGAGTATAGGCCTTTTACATTTAGGGTTATTATTGTGATATAACTTGTATTCCTGGTCATTTTGACTTATATTTGGATTTTAATCTTACATTTTTTTCCTTTTAATTGGCTGTTCCTTTTGGGTAATTTCCCCCTTTGCTGACTTACATTGTGGTTTCTCATTTCTTCCTCTTGGAATATTTTGCTGAGGATTTTCTGTAGGGCAGGCTTTCTATTTGTGAATTCTTTTTGCTTGTGTTTTTCATGGAAGATTTTATTTCATCTTCCAATCTGAACGTAAGTTTTGCTGGGTATAAGATGTTTGGTTGGCATCCATTTTCTTTCAGTGCTTGGAATATGTTTTTCCAGGCCCTTCTTTCTTTTAGGGTCTGGGCTGAGAAATCTGCTGATGTTCGTATTGGTTTCCCCCTATATGTAATCTGATGTTTTTCTCTTGTGGCCTTTAAAATTCTGTCTTTGTTTTGTATGTTAATTATTTTCATTATGGATGATTATGGTGTGGATCTGTTGTGACTTTGTGTATTTGGTGTCCTATAAACCTCATGAATTTGATTTTCCATTTCATTCATCAGTTTTGGGAAATTTTCTGATATTCTTTCATTGAACAGATTATTCATTCCTTTGGTTTGTGTCTCTGTGCCTTCCTCAATCCCAATATCTCTTAAATTTGGTCTTTTCATGATGACCATAACTCTTGAAGATTCTGTTCCTGATACCTTACCATATTCTCTGTCTGGTTGAGTTTGTTTTCAAGATTAAATATTTTGTCTTCATTGTCTGAGGTTCTGTCTTCCAATTGATCAAGCCTGTTGGTTAAGCTTTCTATTGAGTTTTTAATTTGGTTTATTGTAACCTTCATTTCAAGGATTTCTGTTCAGTTTCTTTTCAGAATCTCTCTTTATTGAAATGATCTTGTGTTTCCTGCAGTTGCTCTTTTAGCATTGCCTGCATTTGCTCTCTTGACTCCTTGTTTGCTTCTTGTATCATTTAATTATCATTTAATTCTCATATCATTATTTTATTAAACAGCTCCCCCTCTGACAATGCTTCTGCTATATTGTCATTGGGTTCTTTTGGTATAGTACCTGGGTTTGTTTGGGTCATTTTCTTCCCATGTTTTCTCATGTCGGTAGTGTATCTTCCCCTCTAGTAGTGTGAATCCTAGGTATTGCAGTTTCCCTTAAAACTTATAGGGTTCCTGCCTATTTTCAATACTTCCCCTTGAATTAAGAGATCAATATTAGCAGCACACCATATAAACAATATGTGTCCTTAATCTAAATATTCCCTATTAAGAGATTAACTGTGTTGTGTTAATAAACGGTGATGAGTTCAAATTATTATCTACAACATAGCCAGTAATTTTGCAATAAGGACTGCAATTCCTAATGTTGGACAGGGAGAATGAGGAGGGGTATTGGACACAACACTAATGAGATAAGAAGTGAGTCTATTGATATACTATGTCATATGAATAGTGGAAGTGGAATTAAAAGAAACAGGTTGTTAGCATGAGAAAAAAGAGATTATCCAAGGAAACAGATATATAAGAGGGAGATAGAGTGATAAGCATATTAATAAAAGAAAAAGGTGGGAATATAGTGGGTATATTAGGAATAATTGTAGTATTACAATTAATTTGAAAACATTCTGTGATAAAAATATATTGTCCAGTTCAAACCTCTTATTTTTCAATGACCTGATATTTGAGAGGTGACCCAAGAAGGGTGCTGTCCCACTATACCCAGGTTGGGAATGATCAATGTTTCTGTGCAGAGGTGGCCTGGTGTTGACAGATGATCAGATGCAGCACAGGTGATAGACACTGGGTCAGGGTGCAGGGCTGGGCACTAGACCAAGTTGGGGTGGGGGTACAGATCTGTGCTCAGTGATGGAGACACTGAGCTTGATAGCCCAGGCAGGCCTGAGCTCGGCTCTGGGGTCTCGGGCAGCTGCAGGTGGTCGCTCTCTCCTGGGGATGCTGTATAATGGCACCGAAGGACCTACGATCCCTGCTGGGGTTGGGGACTCAGGCTTCCGCAGGCGTCATTTCTTCTTTTGAGAATGCCTGTTCATTTTCCTTTTTAGTAATTGAATTATTTGTTTTTATGCTGTCAAGTTTTATGAGTTCTTTATATTTTCTGATTATTAATCCTCTGTCATTAGAGTCACTAGTAAGTATTTTGTTTCATTCTGTGGATTCTCTTTTCACACTCTTGTTTACTTTGTTGTACAGAAGCTTTTTAATTTTATGTAATCCCACTTACAGATTCCTGGTTTTATCTCTTGGTTTTATGGGTTTTTTAAAATCTTCATTGATTTCTTATCTATTCTTTTAAATTTCTTTTGTTTATTTTGGGGTTTTCTGTAGTTTTTGTTTTCTAGTTCCTGATGTGGAAGCCTGGATTATTGACTTTAATCTTTCTTTTTTTAGAACCATCTACATTTCACTGCCACAAATTTCCTTATAGACACTTATTTTGCTATATCCCACAAGTATTGGTACATTGTGTTTTTATTTTCCTTTATTTGAAATGTTTTAAAATTTACCTTATTATTACTTCTTTGGTCCATTTAGAAGTTATTTAGGGACTTGTTGCTAAATGTCTGGTATGTTCCAAAGTGTTGTGCCCCTCTACCTTTACAGTTAATCTGATTGTCAACTTAATTGTAGAGAGAATTGTGTAAGAAATGCTTAGGATCAAGAGACTTCTGAGTGTGTTAGTGAAGGTGTTTCTGGAGACGATTGGCAAGTGGGACAATAAACTGATGGGGGAAATCTGCCCGGAATGAGGGTGGCCCTCTCAAATAGGCTGAGTTTTAGTATGGAACAGATGATAGATGAAGGAGGGAACTACAACAGATACAAGACCAATTCTTATTGAGCTGGTATATCTATTGCTGCTGGCATTATCTGTGAACATCAGACTCCAGTTTCTTCATTCTTCCAATATTGGTGTTCTTTAACCAACAGTTCTCCAGGGAGTTTGTAGGTAATGAATCTCAGACAGAGATTACATATTTTATACCTCTTATTTTGAGGTTTTCAGCTTCTTGGACTGAGTTGCTACTGGTTCTTCCTTATCTCCAGTTTATAGACAGCTGTTGTTGGACTATCCAGCTTCTAATCAAGTAAGTCAATTTTAAAAATCTCCTTTTGTATTTATGCAAATAAATACCCCATTGTTTCTGTTCCTCTAGAAAATCCTGACTGATATTGCCTCAAAATTAATATGTTCAAATCCTAACCCAAAGGGTGATGATGTTAAGAAGTGGGAGCCCTTTGGAATGTGATTAGGTCATGAGGAAGTGATTAATTACACTCTAAAATAAAATGAGGACTCAGGTTTTAGCTCAGTGGTAGAGTTCTTGCCTAACATGTGTGATGCACTGGGTTTGATTATCAGCACTGCATTAAAAAAATATAAAGGCCATTGACAACTAAATACAAAGTTAAAAAAATAAAATGAGAAGACCTCATTTGCCTCTTCCATGTGAAGGCCCTTGCAAGGAGAAGTTATCTATGTAAAGGAAACTCTTGCCAGATATTAAGCCTACCATTGTCCTGATCTTAGAGTTTTCAGCATCCCAATTTTTGAGGAATAAATTTCTGTTGCTTATAATTTATGATGTCATAGTTTTACAGTTACTCTATCCGATTAAGAATTAGTAAATATTTTTCTTATATATTTGGATAACATAACATTTTCAATTCCTGTGTCAATAGTGTTTTAGCTACAGTTTCCTTCACCTCTTATGAAACACAATATACCTTTTACAAACTATCCATGTCATTCCTCAACATCATTGCAACTGTACACAATGATCATATTTAAGATATTAATATTCTATTTCCAGAAACACAAGTATGACATTACATTAATATCATCCTCCTCTGTTTTAGTTAGCCTTGCATTGCTGTGACCAAAATATTTTTTAAGAACCACTTAGAGAAGGGAAAGATCATTTTGTCTCAGTCTCAGATGTGCAGTCCATGCATGGCTGAGTCCATTGTTCTGGCCCCAAAGTGAGGCAGAATATGAAGGCAGAAGGATGTTTTGGAGAAGCTCTGCTCCATTCATGGCAGACAAGGAAGGTAAGAAAGGAGCCTTAGGGAACATGAATCCTTACAGGGCACACCCACAGTGACTCACCTCCTCATGCTATGCCACACCTGCATGCAGACAATACCCACTTCATTCAAACTAGGATGGACTGATTAGATCACAGATCTCACTGTTTAATCATTTTACCTTCAAAACAATTTTTTTGTATAAAAACAGGAGCTTTTGGGGACACATCATATCCAAACCATAACATTCCTCCCTTGACTCTCAAAAGTTCATGTTTATCTTACAATGCAGAATGCATTTGGTTTTCATCTCTTTAATAAAAAGTAATGTGACAACTGGATGTCCACAAATAAAAAATGAAATTCAACTTTTATCTCATAACATACACACACACACACACACACACACACACATGAACTTATTCAATAGGGGTCATAGATTGAACTCTAATATCTAAAATATTGAATATTTAGAAGAAAACATATAAGTAAATATTTATGACCTTGGAATAGTCAACATTTCTTTGATATCCCACCACACGCAAGAGGAACAAAAACAAAACTGAGAAATCTTTCCAGAAAGAAAATTAACACAAAAATGCTAACGAAACCCACTAAATGGGAGAAAATGTTTGTAATTACTAGGTCTGATAGGGGTCTAGACATAGGGGTGCAGACCTATAATCCCAGCAACTGGTTAGGCTGAAGCAGGAAGATCAGCCAATTTGAGTCCTTCCTGGCCAATTTAGAGAGAACCTCAACAGGCTTATCAAGACTCTGAAAATAGAAAAAAAAGTAAAAAGAGTTCACAATGTAGCTCAATGGTAAAGAACCCCTGGGTTCAATCTCAAGTCCTAAACACACACACAATAAAAATATCTAATAAGAGTCTAAAAACCAGAATAAAAAGACTACTCCTCAAAGAAAAATTAAAAATAAAAATGATCAAATTTTAAAAATGGTCAATTATTTTTCTTATACATTTTTCCAAAGAAAATATGCAAATAGCTAAAAATCTCATAAAAGATGTTCAACAGAAGTCATTAGGGAAATTCAAAACATTAGAAGGATAGCTGTAAACTAAACAAACAACATAAACAACAAAACAGTGGCAATTGTTGCCCAGGATAAAAAGAAATTGGAACTGTGCATAAAAGCATTCGCATAGCAAGCTTCAGATTGATATCCTTAGAAAGGGTTGCTTTTCCTCTTCTCTGTTGCCTTGAGACTCATATTTGGGTAGCATTTCCATTTTCCTAACTGATAAGAGGGTTTCACTGTGCCTAAAGGGTGCACACATGTGGTTTTTGCTGGAAACCTGTTTTCCTTCTAGAAGTCTGGAATTTTCATTTGTGCGAGGCAGTATGTACTTATGTGACTGACTTCTGGTACAATCTCTGGTGTCCCAAGTTTAGACAAGAATTCCTGGTAGGCAATATTTCATGCATGGTGTCATAATTGGATGCTGAAGTGATTAAGCATATCTCCTGGGACTCCATGGGGTGAGGACACTTTGAGAAGATTGTATCTGACTTCCTGTAGACATTGACCTTGTGCCTTTTTCATTTCTTTATCTTGCTTTTTATCCCTTCACCATAATAAATCATATCTGTCAATATGACTATAGTTTAAGTCCTGTGTGTTCTCCTAGTGATTCACTGAACCTGGGTGGCAATGGTGGAATTTTGAAAATGATCCTGAGTCAGTGCAATATGTCAAATGCATTGTTTGGGAAATGGAAGAACTAAGAGGGTGGGGATGATGAACGTTTCCTGTCTGGGTGGCTGCAGAGATAACCATGGTTCAATTTAGTAGTGGAACTTCTGTTTATTATGTGTATTAAAAGTTATGCATGCCTTCTCAGAATGATAAATCCCACTCTAGAAGAATTGGCTCATATTTATCTGCTTTCAGCTGTTAAAAATCAAGCAGACAATAAAAATCAAAATTAAAAAATCATAGCCTGCCTGATCCCCTGGCTTTTCATTCTCTCTTCCAGGTTGGTGGAGAAAAGGGTCAAACTTTCCTAAAGGGAATTTTGGTTGGGGCAAACATGTTTTAAATGTATGTCACACTCTGCTCTAGGTAGAAAACAGGTTAAGTAGGCTGGAAGAGTTGGAACAAAGTTTCAAATAAAACAATGGGGAAAGTAAAAGAAACACTTCAGCAACTGTTGCAGCAGCACTCTACCCCTTATCCACATTCTGACAGAGATCTTTTCTGGCAGCTCTAATGTTAACCCTATAAATGCTAAATTTACTGATAGGACTTTGGATAAACATGCAATGAAACCAGGAGCAATTTTTAAAAATGACTTTGCATTTTAGGGCTATTGCACAACAGGAATGCCAGGTGAATAGCTTGGGGCACTTGTAGATAACCAAAGATAGGGTTTATTTCTTTTTAGAATCATTTAAAACTGAACTTCTTTCTGATCAGATCTTTATTTCTAACAAAAACACTGAAAATATTCTTCTAATTACTGTTGAAAACTGCCAGGTAGAGGAAGGAAACTCACAGGGATTATGACCACCCACCCATTCTTCTACAGAAGAGATACTCAAATGCAACTTTGGGATGTCTAGGTGAACCTAATTTTGACGAGTTAGGTTGAGCTTTCTGGAATAGTTACAGTTTACAACAATGGATTATGCTTCATTCACCTTTCTCTTAGTACACATAGACTAGTAAAACAATTTGATTCTTAAATGCAATTGCCCCCAGAAAAGGACTAATTATTCTAGGACACATAGTGGATAAAAGACAGGACAAAGCAAAATGGCCATCCTTCCAAAAGTGCTATACAAATTCAATGCAATTCCAATTAAAATCCCAATGACAGACCTCATAGAAATAGAGCAAGCAATCATGAAATTCATTTGGAGGAATAAGAGACCCAGAATAGCTAAAGCAATCCTTAGCAAGAAGAGTGAAGCAGGGGGTATCACAATACCAGACCTTCAACTATGCTACAGAGCAATAGTAATGAAAACAGCATGGTATTGGCACCAAAATAGACAGATAGATCAATGGTACAGAATAGAGGACACAGAGACAAACCCACATAAATACAGGTATCTCATACATGACAAAGGAGCCAAATACATACAATGGAGAAAAGACAGGCTCTTCAACAAATGGTGCTGGGAAAATTGGAAATCCACATGCAGCAAAATAAAACTAAACCCATATCTCTCACCCTTTACAAAACTCAATTCAAAATGGATCAAGGACCTAGGAATTAGACCAGAGACCCTGCACATAATAGAAGAGAAAATAGGTCCAAATCTTCATCACGTTGGCCTAGGACCAGATTTCCTTAACATGACTCCCAAAGCGCAAGAAATAAAAGCACGAATCAATGATTGGGATAGAGTCAAACGAAAAAGCTTTTTCTCAGCAAAAGAAACAATCAGCAATGTGAAGAGAGAGCCTTCAGAGTGGGAGAAAATCTTTGCCACACACACTTCAGATAGAGCACTAATCTCCAGAATCTACAAAGTGCTCAAAAAACTTTACACCAAGAATCCTAATAACCCAATCAATCAATGGGTCAAGGAAATGAACAGACACTTTACAGAGGAAGATCTACAAGCAATCAACAGATTTATGAAAAAATGTTCAACATCCCTTGTTATAAGAGAAATGCAAATCAAAACCACCTTAAGATTTCATCTTACCCCAACTAGAATGTCTTTTATTAAGAATACAGGCAACAACAGGTGTTGGCGAGGATGTGGGGAAAAGGGTACACTCATACATTGCTGGTGGGAGTGCAAGTTGGTGCAGCAACTCTGGAAAGCAGTGTGGAGATTCCTTAGAAAACTTGGAATGGATCCACCATTTGACCTAGCTATCCCACTCCTTGGTCTATACCCAAAGGACTTAAAATCAGATTACTACAGTGATGCAGCCACATCAATGTTCATAGCTGTTCAATTTACAATAGGTAGATTGTGGAACCAACCTAGATGTCTTTCAATAGATGAATGGATAAAGATACTGTGGTATATGTACACAGTGGAATATTACTCAGCCGTAAAGAAGAATAAAATTATGGCATTTGTAGGTAAATGGATGATGTTGGAGACTATTATGCTAAGTGAGATTAGCCAATCCCAAAAAATCCAAAGGCTGAATGGTCTCTCTGATAAGTGAATGATGATGTATAATGTGGGGTGGAATGATGGCAAGAATGGAGAAAGGATAGAGAGCATAGAGTGAAGGGAGGGGTGGGGTTGAGTTTGGGGGTAAGAATAATAACAGTGTGTGAGACAGACACCATTGCCCTGTGTACATGTATGAATGCACAGATGGGGTGACTCTACTTTGTGTACAACCAGAAAAACAATTGCTGTACTCCATTTGTGTTCAATGAATCAAAAAATTAAATAAAAAATTAAAGAAAAATTATTCTAAAACTATAAAAAGGAAGGACAGGACAAAGGAGTTTAAAATGAAAACCCATTTTGAAATGTTTTGAACCTTCAATATTTTGTTGTGACAAATTCCTAAATATAGCATGTCTTTCTGGTTATGTTGTATAAAATATTTTTATATAAAAATGTTTTTGAAATGGAATACGTACCTGAAAAGTCATGGTAGAAGTGGAGGACATTGATGATCTTTGTTTTTAAAACTGTTTCTGGATGCTTTCCTTCCCACCCACCCACTCCCCTCCCCCCCGGAAAGATTCCTGTTGCTGTCTTTCCAAGCTGTTGGGAGTGCTTTAAATTCAATCTGACAGCTTAACCTACACCTGACACCTTGCTGACTATAAGGCAATAGGAAAAAACATTTGAGGTGGTTCATGCCTATAATCCCATCAACTTGGAGGTGGAGGCAGGAGGATTTCAAGTTCAAAGCCAACCTAAGCAACTTAGTGAGACCCTATCTCAAAATGAAAATTAAAAAGGGCTGCAAATGTGGCTCAGTGGTTAAGCGTCCCTGGGTTCAATCCCTAGTACCTCCTCCAAAAAAGAAGTTATCAGGAGATGGCCCCAACTCCTGAAATTTCTACACAAAACACCTCCAGATCTTATCCACACACATGAAGTGGATAAGCTGAGGTCTTGAAAAAACAAAACTGTAATAGAATGCCTTCAGACATTCTCAAGGGCTGAATCAAATCAAATAGATTGGCCTGGGAAACCTAGAATAGGAGACCCCATAGTGGGAAGTTACATTGGCTCTATTAGCTTTTACTAAATAACTAATATATAACTATTTTGGTTGCCCTAATAATTACAAAGCATTTATTTTCAGGTGAACCATGTTCCCTCTTGGATTGTACAGGTGGTATGTACCCTGATGCTTGTGCCTTATCCCTGGAAGGCTTTTGTGTCATCTTCAAATTACTGGCCAGAACTGTGTTGTTCCCGAGTTGATTCCTCAAGCCATGTAAGAAAAAAATAATACCAAACATAAGGAGTAAGAACTGGATATCTAAGACAGACCTTTACGAATTATGGGATACATTTTAACTAGCAAACTTCAGACACCTAAAGGGCATGACTGAGATCAATACTGAGATTGGTTTTACTCTGATACATGCGGTAATGTTGATGATAATTTTGTTGTAAAGATAATGTCCTTGACCAATGAGATGGACTTTGAAAAAAATTAGGTAACATAGCAGACTGAGGATAGCTATTCTTAGGAGGATCTACTTGCAACTCTGGCTCCTACTAATGTCTGGGAATATAGGTTTTAAGAGGTTTCCAATCATTCCATAACTAATAAGAGCTCTGTGCTGTACCTGACTTTTTTCATGAATACATTCTGATTTATTGCTGAATATCTGTTTTCCTTTTGGGAATCTAGAATTTGGGTACATTTTGGGAAGCTGGAGTCTATGTGACTTACCCATGGTAAAAACTTTGATGCAACATTTCACAATTGTTCCAATGAATGCTGGAAATATTATTTCCTGTGTGAGTGCATAAAACAAGGATTCTGAGGCTTTTATATTGTTTCCCTTGGATTTTGTCACTGCTGATATTTTCATTTGATTTTTCTATCTTATTGCCATAATCATTAAATACCTGAGTATGTCGAGTTCTGTGGTTCCTCTTAGCATATCTTTGAACAAGGGAGGGGTGTCTTTTAGACCCATCACACAGGAGCCCTTGTACATTTTGGTGACAATGTAAGCTAGTGCAGGCACTTGTGAAAACCACCTGCCATTTCATCAAAATGTTAAAGAACAAGCTACTTTATTGTGCAGCAGTTCCACTACTGTATTTATACATAAGCTAAATAAAAATATACATATATACAAAAACTTGTCTACAAATGTTCAGAGCAGCATTATTCATAATAGCCAGAGAAGAAACAATCTAATTGTCCACCAAATTATAAATGAATACACAAAGTATGTATTCTTATATGTACATATGAGCATATCACAATGAAACACATTAATTTGTTTTGGTAATATGCTCTAAAGTTATAATAAAATGTGGTGTACCATCCACCAATAAAAGTGAATGTATTACTGATGCTTGATAAATCATGGATGAATCTTGATAATGTTATGCTAAGTTAAAGAAACTAATCAAAAGAGAATGTATTATGTAATTTCATTTATATAAAGTGCCCAGAATAGACAATATAAATAAAGAAATAGTTACCTAGGGTTGTAGAGGGGAGCAATGGGGAGTGACTGCTAACATATCTTCTTAATTTGAGATCAAACTATGCTAAAACAAGTTTGTGTTTGTTGCACTTACATTAGGAATCTCCTCAAAACCAATAAAGTATTGCTTTAAGAATGGAATTTTGTGGTATTCAAATTACATATCAATAAAACTGTTAAAACGTACTCCAAGTAAAATATATGCATATGATTTAACCCAAGCATGTATAGGAAATTCAGTTTGTAGATAATAATTTGAACAATTAAGGGGCCATTCAGGAGAGAGAAACCACACTGAGTGTAGTTATGGAGATTTTTATATAAAGTATTAACAAGTATGTATAAAGTTATTATTAAAGTAACTGAAGAGTAAAAGGGAACTCTACAGTATCACAGATAGCTAAATGCAGAATATTAACATCTCTCAAACTGAAAAACAAAGAAAAGAGTTTGAAATTATTAATACTTGGGAAATTAGAGGAGGGTCTCATGCAGGTAAATTTTAGACGTGATATTGAAATGCTCTTTCCCTTGTACGTTTTTCTCTGAGACTGGTTGGGAAGAGATGGTACAGGTTCACCAGGTTGTTTCGCAAATGTTAGAGAAACTTCAAGGGGATTCAACTGCTGCTGTGGAATGAAAAAGTTTTGCTAAGGTGAAGCTCATAAGAATAGGAAACAAACAGAAAAATGAGAGAATTCCTACTTCTTAATATAGCCTTACAAATTTCTTTCCATTACCCCCATTACAAAAACATAACACAATTTCAGCTGGAAAAAAAGAAATGTTATTTGAAGAATCTCAGCTACAGCATCACTAAACCAATTATGAAAGATTGGGCTTGCAGAAGAAGAAATTAGCTTAATAAGTGACACATATGGCATGATCCAAACTTAATAACTCAAATAGAACTATAATTCAGTACAAAATTCAGAACTAATCCACTCCAAAATTCAAAAGTATTGGTTTATATTGGTTAATAAATTCACTTGTCTAATGCAGTGTAAGATGAAATAGAGTTTATTTGTGGATATTTTCCAAGATTGCTTTTGGCTCATTTGTCTTATTTTGCATGAGTGGTATTTTGCATACAAACTAATGGGTTTACTTAAGTTCCACTAAAAATATGATAAAGTCATATTTTTAAGTAATTCATAAAGCCTGTATTTCTTTCATGTGCATTATTTGATCCATGACTTTTTCTACATATCCCAAAATTTGCAAATTAATCAACTTGGAATAAAGGTAGTTTGGAGTTGTGAAAATATTTGGCAGATAATTTAAATTATATATTCTTAAATTTCATTGAATGTAAATTAACTAAGTTTTAGTCTACTTAAATTTATTAAATTTAGGATATAGTTTTTAATTATAATTACTAGTGTATATTAATTGTACAAAAATAATGAGTTCATTTGTGACATTTTCATACATGCATACAAGTTACATTGATCATATCTACCCTTCTTATTCCCCTTTCTTACTTCTCAGCCCTTTCCTGCTAGTGCTCCTCTCCTTCCTTAATAGTGCCTACTTACACACTTATGGGCATCTAGACAGACTCCACAACTTGACTGTTGGTAAAGAATGCAATAAACATGGGTATTCAGGTATCTTTGTGGTATGCTGATTTCTAATTCCTATATACCCTGGAATAGTATAGCTGGATCACATGATAGCTTTCTTTACTTTTTAATTTTTAGAAGAATCTCTATACTAATTTCCACAGTGACCATACTACTTTGCATTCCCACCTACAATGGACAAGGATTTCCTTTGCCCTGCAACCTTGCCAGGATTTATTATATGTTTCTTTTCTCCATAATAACCATTCTATGTGGAGTGATATAGAATCTATTTGTTAATTTGATTTGCATTTTCATGACAGTTAAATATGTTGAGATTTTTTCATATAATTATTGATCATTTACACTTCTTTTGAGAGATGTATTTTCAGCTCATTTGCCCATCTATTGGTTTGGATATCTTCTTCTTTGAGCATTAAAATTTTGGAGTTCTTTTTATAACATGGATCTTAATTGTCTGTCAGTTGAATAGCTGGCAAATATTTTATCCTATTCTATAGGTTCTCTCACTATTGCTTCCTTTGCTGAAAAAAATATTTTTTGACTTGATGCCATTCAATTTATTGTCCCTTGGTATTATTTCCTGAACTCCAGGAATCTTATTGGTAAACTCACTATCTACCCTTGCATGTTGGAGTGTTTCCCCTGTGTTTTCTTCTGGCAATTGCAGATTTCTGGTTATACTCACAGATTTTAATCACTTTTTGATTAACTTTTATATGTGATGAGGGATGAGAATATAGCCTAACTCTTTTTATATATGGAGATCTATTTTTCTCAGAATTATTTCTTAAATAAGAAAGGAAGAAGTCATATTATTTGTGGTTGCTGATGATATTATTCCATACAGAGAAAAACCTAAAATACTAGTAGAAGACTTCTAGAGCAAAATAACAAATTGAGAAAAGAAACAGAATACCAAAATCAACATACAAAAATCAATAGCTTTTCTATATACCAAAAATTATTCTAATGAAGCAAAAATGAAGAAAACAATTCCATTCAAAACGGTTTCAAAAAACATGGAAATAAGTCTAAGAAAGTTAAAGACTAAACAGAAGAAACCAGAAAAATGAAATTGAATAAAACCCCAGAAGTTAAACAAACCTCCCATGTTCATGGACAGACTGAATAGATACTGTTAAAATGAACTTTGACATTCTTCTTAAAACTAGAAAAACAATAATAAAGTCCATATGGGGAACAAAAATCCCAGAAGAGACTAATGAATTAAACTGAGAGATTAAGTAGGAAATCAATTTGTCCTCTTATAAATTTTCTTTTCTTTCTTCCCCCTTCCTTTCAACTTTTATATCTTTCTTTATTTTTCCCTTTTACCTCCTTTTCTGTTTATGTTCTCTATAGTTTACTACTCATTTTGTATTTTTATTCCGTAATTCTCTGCCTATTCTGTATTTTTCCTTTTTTAACCTTTGTTAAGAGGATTCCTGTCATCCCCACGAGAGAAAGGAAGCAGAGAAGAAACAGCTTCTGAAGTGGGTTGCCAAATAAATGCTCTAAGAACCAATATTATAAACTCTGATAACTGTAGAAACTTGAAGAGTACTTATTAGAGTAAAAAATAAACACTGAATTCTCTAATTCCAAACCTGGACCAAGGTTAGGGAAGGAGGTGGGGCAACAGTGAGAGAAACAGAGAAAAGTGGGAGAAAAAAAAGCACAGAAGTTCATCCCCTTAACAATATCTGGAAAGAAATTCAGAGCATATTAAAACTTTACTGGAATCATGGTGTCCTTGAAGCAGATCAAACAGTTTAAAACAAAAGTATGAATGGAAAGCCATGCCTGACTCTGCAGTCATATTTTGGAGCCCACAGCTAACCAGTCACCCTTTAAGTAGTCATGGCATCTTTTCACCTCCAGATTGCAAGAAATTAAACCAGAGGGAGTATTCATGCAATAGGATCTCTTCAAAATCTGTCTATAAAAAAATACTTGAAGAGACCACTACCAGCCCAAAGTCACTGAATCCCCCTTCCCCATCACCTTCAGAAACCAGGGGAAAGGGGTGGAACACACCCACCCTGGGAAGGGCAAACCTAGCCCATAGTTCCATGCAGCCTCTGTGAAAGCCTGGGCAGAGAAGGAGTGCTCCATACAAGCCCTGAGTGAGGGGACTCAGGGACAACAACAACAAAGTTCTCCATGCAGCACCTGTGGGACCCCTGGTAGAGACAGAGTGTGTCGCCCCCAATTTGCAGAGGCAGGAAATGAGAGTTCAGACCCATGTGGGAAAGCAGTTTTGGCCTAGAACATAGAACACAGAAACTGTTAGGACCACTGTTGCTGCTGACCAATGATAATGGGGGGAGGCACAATGGGACATTTTTTGAGTTTAAGAACCTTAAATGGAATGTTACTCTGATTTTTGCTGCAGTTTGTGTGGGGCACATCCTGGAGGAAAGCTATCTGAATGTACAGATGCTTAGAGAAACTATCTCTGGTTCATGACAGCAGTCAGTGAAAGATAAGGCTTAGAAATTTCCTGAGTCTCAGAAAGTTTAAAGGGAAGGTGGTAAAATCATGATCGTAATGATTGAGAGATCAGTTAAGGTGGAAAGGTGCCTGGGTCCAAGGCAACAGAAAGTGAGGACAGCCAGCCTGACCCTTGACTACAACTGGCAAGTGACTAGGCATTGTTTGGACCCTGGCTAGACATTGCCTCTGTCACAGTCAACCAAAGGATGCAGCACTTAACATTCACAACCTGGGGCAGTGGAAACTAAAACACAGGTGAACTGGTTGAATCTCTTTTTTTCCCAGACTTGTCTACTTTTATTTAATTTTTAAAATATTTTTATTTGTTCTTATTAGTTATACATAGTAAAACAGTACCCCAGTGAGCTGCATTGGCCAGGGATAAGACTTCTGCATCACATATCACCCACAGATCCCACAACTACAGTATCTGTGCTTATAGACAGCTACCAGGCTCTATGAAACCTTGAAAAGCATTCTAGAGAGGGGAACCAGTACACAATGACCAACAATCATCACAGCAATAACCCTGAATGAGAGAGCCCTGCATACTGAACTCTGGCACACAATAGAAGCAACCAACAGACACAACATTTCATCCTCTGGTGGTAAGCCACAGGCCCCTAATCTGATAAACCACAACTGGCTGGGTAGGTCCATAAAAAATAAAGGAGTGGTTCTTGTGCTTCAGCACCTTTTGAAGGATCCAAAGCCAAAGAATGATGGATATCTTCTAAAAGTCCTAAATCCTAATAAAATCGAAACCAAGAATTCTTCACATTGGCATGCTTTTCTATGAATAACTCTAACATAAACTTTTAATATATATATATTATATATATAATATATATATCAGTCTTTATTTTGATTAATAATTGTTAATTCAGACAAAATTGTACCTTCAACCTATTTGAGTATATTTTACTAGTGGTTTAAAGCATTACCATTGTTTAGATATAAGGTATTCCTCAAAGGCTCAATTGACAGACAGTGCAAGAAAGTGAAATAATTGGGTTTTGATAGTACTAATCAACTTAATGCATTAATATTCTGAAAGGAATTAACTGAGTGGTAAATACAGGAATGTAGGGTATGTATAGAAGAGGTGGGTCCCTGGAAGTATGACTTTGGAATATATATTTTGTCTGTGTTGAGAAGAGCTCTCTCTCTCTGCTACCTGGTACAATTTCCTGAACTGATTTCCTCTTTCACACACTTCTGCCATGATATTCTGCATCATCTTGGGCCCAGAGTAATGGAGCCATCCATCTATGGATTGAGAATTCTGAAATTGTGAGCAACAAATAAACTTTTCCTCCCATAAAATTGTTCTTGTCACGTTTTTGGTCATAGCATCAAAAAAGCTAACAAAACAGAAATTGGTACTAAGAGTGGAGTTGTTAATGTGCCTAACCTGATCGTGTGTTTCAGGGCTTTTGGAAGATTTTAGAATTTGTGAGAGGAATTTTGAAAAGTTTAGAGACACAAGCTAGGGAAGTTTTAGATTATTTTTAAGTGGATCTTAATGGATAATTGTAGAGGGAGCTTAAAAGAACTGAAGGCCAATAGGGCTGAGGACACTAAAAACTGGGTTCAAGATGTTTCAGATGAAAAGAAGGACTCTTGGAACTGGACTACAGGTAATTCATGTTCTTGTCTGGCTAAGAAGTTGTCTATGTTTTACGCATTTTCTCAGACTTTCTGTGAGGCTAAATTTAAACATGATGGACTTCTAATCTGGCAGAAGAAATTTCTAGGCACTATAGCATTCAAGCAGTGGCATGCATACTGCTGGTCACTTTTAACAAAGTTTATTATGAGAATCAGGAGTAGAAATCAAAGGGGAAAAACTTGAAATGTTCCAGTATGGCCAGAAAAGTGTGAGGAAAACTGGAGCTAAGGAACATACGGTTGTTAAAAACAGTACAGCCACCAAAGAAACACTCTTAAATACTTTACCTACAAACAACAGAAAAGGTGGCTTGAGGACATCACAGGATTTGACAAGACCACACACATCTCAACAGTATAATAGTAAAAATGTCTCTGAGAAGAGACCATTAGAGAATGCTACTTGCATGTTGTAAAGTAGAACAGGAGTGGCCTGTGGGGGTAAGGAGGATGAGTGCAACGGCGCTAACACCATGCCGGGAGCTCGAGTTCTGAAGACCAGGCTCCATTTAATGCAGAACAAGCAAGCTTATATAGCAAACATTCACTAATTACAATTACCAACAGCTGTTAACACCCCCATGCCACGCTCCCGAGCATGCTCGTGCTAGGCTCATGATTGGCTCTTGATCAGACCAATTAAGGGAAGAGAAAGCGCCTGAGCTCTGTATCCTCAGGCACTCCTACACTTGCAGAATGGGGGTCTAGATTTTTTTCACCATGCTCACAGACACCCAGAGACTGATGCACCCATGTTCCCTGGAGGCTTGACTACTGCTTAAGATGATGGCAGACCATGGTGTCAACCACATGGTGCTATTTCTAGGAGATTTCAGGATGCTGGAGTTAGGGGATCATGGAGGCTTCCACCAAGATTTCAAAGGAAGACATGAGAGGTCAGGCAATGTGAAGTAGGATTGTAGTCCCTGCAGGTAGTCCACTGATAGGCCAGGATATGTGAAGATATGAGAAGGAAGCCAAAACTTCAGTGGAGACCTCTGAGATTAAGAAATTCCAGTGACATGGAATGTTTTCCAAAGAAAACTAGAGAAACCCAGAAGACACAATCCAACAGAGAGGCCATGTGGCTAAAATCAGAAAGGCCATAGGGGCAGAAATACATAAACCCTTTCGAGGCAACATCAGGATTCCATGTGCCCCAGATGATGGATGTGCAGCTACAGGACGTGCTTTCCTAGCTGAATTTTAGTCTTGCTTTGGTACCATCCCTTCTTTCTATGCCCCTAATTCTCCATTTTGGAATGGAAATGTTTATTATGTCCTTTTATATATTCAACGTATGTAATTTGTTTTGATTTTTACATGGGCTCATGCTGAGAGTTTGCCTTTTGTTTGTTTGTAAAGGAGAATTTAGACTAGGAGTTTTTGGCAATGCCAAAACTGTTAGACAATATGGACCCTTGAGATGGAATAAATGCATTTTCCTCTGTGAGATGATCATGAGCTTTGTGGGACCAAGTGTGGAATGTTGAGATTTAGATATAATGGATCCCCAAAAACTCATGTGAGA
This sequence comes from Glaucomys volans, assembly GCA_020662805.1. Lineage (NCBI taxonomy): Eukaryota > Metazoa > Chordata > Mammalia > Rodentia > Sciuridae > Glaucomys > Glaucomys volans. The sequence goes on from JAJEJO010052573.1 coordinate 61,250, forward strand.
GCAATACAAGAAAGTTTAGAAGTCAAATGATTGTGTTAGCAGACTTTAAATCTGATTAATTAGTGAAATATTGCTCTAATATGGATTAATTTGGTGGTATCTGTATGTAGGTAGGTTTGGCTGGAGGAGGTAGGTCCCTTTGGGGTATATATTTTGTTGTTGTTGAGCAGAGTTCTTTCTCTGCTTCCTGGTGCAATTTTCTGAGCTGATTTCCTCTGTCACACACTTTTGCCATGATTTTCTGCATTGTTGTGTGTTCAGACCAATGGAGCTGGTCATCTATCTACTGAGACTTCTGAAACTACAAGCCACAGATAAATGTTTCTCCTCTAAAATAGTTCTTGTCTGGTCTTTTGGTCACAAAAGCAAAAGGATGATGAAAACAAGCATTAACTGAAATTATTCTTCTTTTTAATAGCTCTGATTAATACTTGTTCTGGGTACCCACATTCTCCCTCTTACATTATCTGCCACTGCCTTAAATTTCCTTAATCCATCATTTTTCTCTTTCTTTCATTGGTGTTTATAATTATTTTATGCTTTCTTTGTTTTTTTTCTCCATTTTGCCAAATCTTTCTTTCGCACCCCTCTTAACCCACATGGAATTTATACCTGGATTAGAGAAATTGTGGAGAACAATCTCAACAAGTTTTTTTTCTTTCATGAGTTTGAATAGTGCATGACTTGACTGTGCAGTGATTGTAATAAAGAGAATGCAGTGGCTTGTCTCAAAGTAGTGTAGATGATATGATCAGCAGAGGCCACACACAGAGGTATAGTATCAATACTTGGATATTTGTCCAACCCAGGGCTTGTAAAAGAAAGATGTTCACACAATAGTCCCTTGCTTTAAAGGAGAGATAATTAATCCAATAATTGGGTATACATACATTTAATATGAACAAACCACCCCAAAGAGTCTATAGTACTTCAACACAATTGACACCAGATCAGATGAAATGTCAGAAAAAGAATTTTAAAAGTTTATAGTTAAAATGTTCAATGAGCTAAAAGATGTAAACTGTAAAATTAGAGAGAAAATACAAGGAGTGAAATATATTTTCAACAAACACTCTGAAAAAGAACCCAAAGGAAATCCTGAAAATGAAGACTCAATAAACCAAATTAAAAATTTAATGGAAAGCATCACCAATAGATTAGACAATTTTGGAGACAGATTATTTTAATTGAAAACAAAGTGCATAATCTTGAAAATAAAGTTGACCATAAAGAAAATATGTAAAGAGACCAAGAGCAGAATATTCATGAAATCTTGAATAATATTAAGAGATGAAATTTAGGAATCATTGGGGTTCCCAAATATGAACTGAAGGGATGCACAAACTTTTCAATGAAATAATGTTACAAAACTTCCTAAACCTTAGAAAGTGATAGGAATTCAAATACAGCATCATATAGAGCTCTAAATAGAATCAGTTTCATTTTACTGCATATGGATTTCCAGTTTTCCCCCCACCGTTTGTTGAAGAGGCTATCTTTTCTCCATTGTATGTTTTTGGCACCTTTGTCTAGTATGAGATAACTGTATTTATGTGGGTTTGTCTCTGTGTCCTCTATTCTGTACCATTGATCTACCTGTCTATTTTGGTGCCAATACCATACTGTTTTTGTTACTATTGCTCTGTAGTATTGTTGAAGATCTGGTATTGTGATACCATCTGCTTCGATTTTCCTGCTAAGGATTGCTTTAGCTATTCTGGGTCTCTTATTCTTCCAAATGAATTTCATGATTGCTTTCTCTATTTCTATTAGGTACATAATTGGGATTTATTTGAAATTGCATTGAATCTGTACAGTGCTTTTTGTAGTATTTTTATTTCGACAATATTAGTTCTGCCTATCCAAAAACATGGGAGATCTTTTCATCTTCTGAAATTTTCTTTACCATTTCACCCAGCTATCCCACTCCTTGGCCTATACCTAAAGGACTTAAAATCAGCATACTACAGTGATGCAGCCACATCAATGTTTATAGCTGCTCAATTCAGTATAGTTAGATTGTAGAACCAACCTAGATGCCCTTCAAAAGATGAATGGATAAAGAAACTGTAGTATATATACACATTAGAATATTGTTCATCCATAAAGAAGAATAAAATTATGGAATTTGCAGGTAAATGGATGGAGTTGGAGAATATGCTAAGTGAAATAAGCCAATCCCCCAAAAAACCGAAGTCCAAAAGAATTCTCTGATAAGTGGATGATGATACATAACAGGGGCTGGGGGGGGCAAGAATGGAGGAACTTTGGATTGTGTAGAGGGAAATGAGGAGAGGGAATGGGACAGGGGGAAGGAAAGATGGTGAAATGAGACAAACATCATTATGCTGTGTACATGTATGATGATGCAAATGGTATGACTGTACTTCATGAAAACCAGAGAAATGAAAGTTGTACCCCATTTGTGTACAACAAATCAAAAAAGACAGAGCACTAATCTCCAGAATCTACCAAGTACTCAAAAATCTTTACACCACGAACACCAATAACCCAATCAATAAATGGGCCAAGGAAATGAACAGACAATTTACAGAGGAAGATCTACAAGCAATCAACAGATTTATGAAAAAATGTTCAACATCCCTTGTTATAAGAGAAATGCAAAGCAAAACCACCTTAAGATTTCATCTTACCCCAATTAGAATGTCTTTTATCAAGAACACAGGCAACAACAGGTGTTGGCGAGGATGTGGGGAAAAGGGTACACTCATACATTGCTGGTGGGAGTGCAAGTTGGTGCAGCCACTCTGGAAAGCAGTGTGGAGATTCCTTAGAAAACTTGGAATGGATCCACCATTTGACCCTGCTATCCCACTCCTTGGCTTATACCCAAAGGACTTAAAATCAGATTGCCTCAGTGATGCAGCCACATCAATGTTCATAGCTGCTCAATTCACAATAGCTAGATTGTGGAATCAACCTACATGCCCTTCAGTAGATGAATGGATAGAGAAACTGTGGTATATATACACGATGGAATATTACTCAGCCATAAAGAAGAATAAAATTATGACATTTGTAGGTAAATGGATGATGTTGGAAACTGTTATGCTAAGTGAGATTGGCCAATCCCAAAAATCCAAAAGCCGAATGGTCTCTCTGATAAATGAATGATGATGCATAATGTGGGGGGGAAAGATGGCAAGAATGGAGGAAAGATAGCTAGCATAGAGGGAAGGGAGGGGTGGGGGCGGGTGGGGAGTAAAATCAATAACAGAGTGTGTGACAGATATCATTGCCCTGTGTACATGCAAGAAAGCACAAATGGTGTGACTCTACTTTGTGTACAACCCTTGAAACAATAGCTGTACTCCATTTGTGTTCAATGAATCAATAAGTAAATAAAAAAAATAAAGTCTTAACATTACAACAAAAAATAAATAAAATAAAAAAATAAAATAAAATAAATTCCCTTCTAAAACAAATAAATAATTAAATAAATAAATAGAATCAGAATAGATTTTTTCCAAGGTAGGCTATAATAAAAATGCCTATTATACAAAGTAAGGATAGAATTTTTAAAACTGCAAGAGACAAACAGAAAGTCACATCTGAAGGTAAACAAAATTGGATTTCAACTGATTTTTCAAACCAGAATCTAAAAGTCAGGAGGATTTGGAATAATATATACCAAGCTCTGAAAAAATTGGGTGCTACCAAATTTACTATATACAGCAAAAGAACCTTCATAATTGAAGATGAAGTTTAAAAACTCTCATGATAAACAGAAGCTAAGAGAATTCATAACAGAAAACCTGCACTATAAAACATATTTAAATAATTCATGAAGAAGAAATAAATAAATGAAAAGGGTTAGGAATTTGGCTGAGTAGTTAAGCACCCCTGGGTTCAAACCCTGGTACATAAAAAATAGATATTAAAAAAATAATCTCACATACCACTCAAGGCCCCAGAAAAAGAAGAGGAAGCCAACAGTTGTCAGGAGAACACAAGAAATTATTAAAATCATATCTGTAATCAATGAAATTGAGAATAAAAAAATAATATAAAGGATCAAAGAAACAAGAAATTTAATTTTTGAAAGGGCAAAAATATTGATAAACCCTTAGGCAAACTAACCAAAAGTGAGAGAAGATCTAAATAAACAAAGTTATAGAAGAAAAAGGAGATGGCTCCAGAGACACTACTGAAATCCATAGGATCATGAGAAAGTATTTTGAAAATCTAAAGTTCAATAAGGTAGAAAACCTTCAAGATATTTACAAATTCCTAGAGACATATGACCTACCCAAATAAACCAAGAGGATATACAAAACTTAATCAGATCAATGTCAACTAAATAAATTGAAGCAGTTATCAAAAGACTTCCAACAGCAACAGAAATTCCCGGGACTAGTTCGATTCTATGACAAGTTCTGTCAGACCTTTAAAGAAGGGTAAACACCTATTTTTTTTCTCAAATAATTTCAAGAAAAACATAAAGGAGAAAATGTTTTCAAATTTTTTCTATGAAGCCAGTATTACCCTAATACCAAAACCTGACAAAGACACATTGAGGAAAGAAAACTTCAGGCAATTATCTTTGCTGTACATAGATGGGAAAATTCATAATAAAATACTGGCAAACCACATAAAATTACACATTTGAAAAGACAGTGCACCATGATCAAGCATATTTCATCCCAGTGAAACAAAAATGGTTAAACATATGAAAATCAATACATATAATTCACCATATAAATAGTGTTAAATACAAGAGTCATGATTATATCAAAAGACACAGAAAAAAATATTTGACAAAGTCCAGCACCTACTTATGTTTAAAACACTAGAGAAAATAGGAATAGAAGAAACCTGCATTAACTTTTTAAAGGCTGTATATGACAAACCACAGTCCAACATCATACTTATTGGAGAAAAACTGAAAGACTTTTCTCTAAAAACAGGAGAAAGGCAAGGTTGCCCACTCTCAACACTCCAATTTAACATAGTCATCGAACTCAAGCAGAGAAATCAGGCAAGAGAGGGAAATAAGGGGAATACAAAGAGGAAAAGAAGTCAGAGTATCTCTGATGATGACATGATTCTATATTCAGAAGACCTCAAAATGTCACCAGAATTTTAAAGCTGATAAATGAATTCAGCAAAGTAGCAGGATACAAGATCAATGCACATAAATCATTTGCTTTCCTATATTTCAATAATGAATATGCTGAAAAACAATTTAGGAGAACTACCCCATTCATAATAACCTCAAAAAGTAATGCCTAGGAATTAATCAAATAAAAGACATGAAGGACTCCTAAAATGAGAATTACAGATGATAAAATAAAGAAATTGAAGAAAGTCTTAAAATATGGCAAGACTTTTCATGTTCTTTGATAGCTAAAATTAATATTGTCAAAATTGCTATGCAACTAAATGTGTAGTACAGATTCGATACAATCCCCATCAAAGTAATAATGGCATTCTTTGCAGAACTAGAAAAAGAAGCACTAAAATTTCTTTAGAAAAATAAGGAACTAGAACATCCAAAGCAATCCTGAGAAAACAGAGTACGTTGTAGGCATCACAATACTTGACCTCAAATTATACTACAGAGATATAATAATAAAAACAGTACAGTACTGGCACCAAAACAGAGATGAAGACCAATGGAACATAATAGAAGGCATAGAGACAAACCCCCATAAATAGAATTATTTGATATTAGACAAAGGTGCCAAGAACTTATTTTGGAGGAAATATAACCTCTTTAACAAATGATGCTGAGAAAAATGTAAATTCATATGTAGAAGAATGAAACTTCATCCTAGTCTCTCTCCTTGCACAAAAGTCAACTTAAAGTGGATCAAAGACCTAGGAATTAGAACAGAAATTCTGTAACAACTAGATGAAGATGTTGGACCAGTAGTCCAACATGTTTGCACAGGAATCAACTTTCTTAAGAAGACCCTTAAAACGTAAGAACTGAAACTAAAAATCAACAAGTGGGATGGCATCAAGTTAAAAAGCTTCTATACATCAAAGGAAACAATCAAGAACATGAGGAGAGATACTACAGAACTTGAGAAATCTTTGCCACCCCCTCCTCACAAAGGGCATTACTGTCAAGAATATATAAAGAACTCAAAAAATTTAACACCAAAATCCCCACAAATAATTTATATATGATGTGTCAAAATATGTTCTACTTTCAAGTATAACTTATTAGAACAAATAAAGAATTTTAAAAAAGAAATACAGATGGCCAACAAATATATGAAAAAATGATCATCATCCCTAGCAGTTAGGGAAACACTAATCATTGACATTAATATTTCAATTCATTCCATTCAGAATGGAAATAATGAAGGGAACAAATGATAATAAGTGTTGATGAGGATTTGGAGAAAAAGGTACACTCTTACATTTTTGGTTGTATTGCAAATTAGTACAACCACTGTGGAAAGCATTATGTATATTCCTCAAAAATCTAGGAATGGAAAAAACCATATGATCAAGCTAACCAACTCCTCAGAATATGTCAAAAAGTTCTAAAAAGAGCATACTATGTAGATACATTCACATCATATTTATAACAGAACAATTCACAATACACAAGATATGGAAGCAACCTTGGTGCCTTTCAATAGAAGAATGGATAAAGAAAATGTGGCATGTATACACAATGAATTAGTACCCACCCATAAAGAAGAATGTAATTATAGCATTTGCTGATAAATGGATGTAAGTGGAGACTATTATTTTAAATGAAAGAATCCAGACTTAGATAGTTAAAGCTCGAGTGTTTTCTCTGATAAGTGGAACCTAGTCCAAAATAAAGAAAAAAGAGAGTGGGAGAGAGAAAGAGAGATAGAGCAAAGAGATATGTCTGTCTTGGGGAGATTCTAGCAAAATAGAGTAAAAATTAGTGGAGTAGAGAAGGAATTTTGGAGGATGAAGTGATGAAGCAGGGAAGGGGAGATCAATGGAATGAATATGATCTAAATTTACTATGTACATATATGAAGACACTACAGCAAGTCTCATCATTATGTATATCTAGAAGACACTAATTTCAAAAATATCTATAAATATATATCGGAAATATCAGTAGAGGAAAGAGATTAGGGGAATGGAGGAAGCAAGTAGAAGTGGAGGTACTGGATACTGAACTAGAGCATGCTAGTATATTCCATGCTTTTATAATTTTGTCAGACTGAATCCTAATGTTACATAAAACAAATATGAACCAATAAAATGAAAAATTAACTAATTTGAAGAAGAACAAGAGAGAAAAGAAGAGTTTTTGAGGACATTTTCAGTAACTTCTATTATGTTAGTATAAAATTGACTTTCAAGTTCTTGCTGTTACTGGTGTTCATTCCCTTCTCTTAAAATGGGGCCAGGTATTGAACATAGCATATTGAACATAGCATATTGAACATGCTGAGTTGGTGCTTTGATGCTGAGAGAGAGCTCCATTCTTAGGTACGTGATAAAGGGAACATAACCCAATTTAAAAAGACCTTTTCAATATAATGGGGCATATGCCCATCCCGACCTGAACACAGACACACAAGAAATGTGAGAAAACAGAAAATTAAGACATCTTCAGATCTTCATAACTCCCCAATAACTGAATACACATTTTCATTTAGTTGGAAGAAATGCTAGACAAAGAATTTAAAAAGTTGACTCTCAGAGTCATCAATGAATTAAAGGAAGCTTTTAGTGATGAACTAAAGAAGATTATAGATGATATTAAGGAACATTTCAATAAAGAGATAGATGTTTTGAAAAAGAACAAAACATAAATTTTGAAAATGAAAGCATCAATAAGCCAAATGAAAAATTCAGTGGAGAGAATCACCAATAGACTTGATCAAGCAGAATAAGGACTATCTGGGCTCAGAAATGTGGTGTAGGAATTATAATACATAAAAAAAAACAAAGAAAAAAATTATGGACAGAATATCCAACAGCTCTTGAACAATATTAAAAAAATGAATTTAAGAATTGTAGGTCTTGAATAAGGAGTGAAGATACAAGTTTATTGCATAGAAAAGATATTCAGTGTAATAATAGCCAAAAATATTTTTAATATCGGAAAGGAGATGGACACATGAGTACTGGAGACATTTAGAATTCCAAAAGGACATGACCAGCAAAGAACTTCCCCACATAATATTATAGTTAAAAATGACAAAATTTCAGAACAAAAAATTATTTTTCTCACTGTTATAAAGGCCAAGCTGCCTATAAAAGTTAACCCATCAGAATAATAGAAAATTTATCAATAGAAAAACTAAATTCCATAAGGATTTGGAATGATGTGTTTCAACTCATGAATGAAAATAGCTCCCAAATTAGATGACTATTTCCAGAAAACAAAATTATAAGTAAAAAATCCAAGATTAATTGACTGTAGAATTTCATGATGACAATATCAGCATGGCAGAAGACATTTAAAGGACTTGTGCATACACATAAGAAGAAGATAAAATTAGATCTACACTGGGATATTTTATTAAAAACAACTGTATACTGTCACCAAGAAACACAGTTCACTGGCAAAGACATTCACAGACTAAAAGGAGAAGAATGGAAAACAATATTACAAGCAAATAAAATCTGAAAACTTGAAGGAAGAGCTATTCTCATATCCCACAAAGGAGATTTAAAAACAAGATTACAGAGAAGAGAGAAAGAAGGTCAGTATATACTAGTGAAGGGACCAATCCAGCAAAATGATCTAACAATAGTAAATATATAGGCCCTGAATATTGATGCACACAACTTTTTAAATCAAATACTACTAGAGATAAAGGTGCACTTATGTGTCAATACAAGAACAGTGGGTGACTTCAAAATGCCATTCTTGCTAATATAGAGTTTCTCCATTCAAAATATCAATCCACTATTTGACCCAGCTATCCCACTCCTTGGCCTATACCCAAAGGACTTAAAATCAGATTACTACAGTGATGCAGCCACATCAATGTTCATAGCTGCTCAATTCACAATAGCTAGATTGTGGAACCAACCTAGATGCCCTTCAATAGATGAATGGATAAAGAAACTGTAGTATATATACACAATGGAATATTACTCAGCCATAAAGAAGAATAAAATTATGGCATTTGTAGGTAAATGGATGATGTTAGAGACTATTATGCTAAGTGAGATTAGCCAATCCCAAAATCCAAAGGCCGAATGGTCTCTCTGATAAATGAAGGATGATGCATAATGCGGGGGGGGAAGGGTGGCAAGAATGGAGGAAGGATAGATAGCATAGAGGGAAGGGAGGGGTGGGTTTGGGGTGGGGGGGTAAGAATATTAACAGAATGTGTGACAGACATCATTGCCCTGTGTATATGTGTGAATGCACAGATGGTGTGACTCTACTTTGTGTACAACCAGAGAAACAATAGCTGTACTCCATTTGTGCTCAATGAATCAATAAGCAAATAAAAAATAAAATAAAATAAATCAACAAAGATACTACAGAATCAAACTATAATTAAAATAGATTTTAAAGACATTTATAGAACATTTTATTCTACAACTGCCAAATATACTTTTTGTAGGTGCTCATGGAACATTCCAAAATAGTCCTTGTATTTGACAACAAAGTAAGCCTCATCAAATAAAAAAATGAAATGTCATTGCATTTTATCAGGTTAGAATAAGATAATGTTAGATATCTACATCAAGAAAAATTTCAGGCATTGTACAGACATAAAATAAACAATATAATTTTGAATGATTAGTGTGAAATTGAAAAAGCTTGGGGGAAAAGCAAAAATTCTTAGAATCAAATAAAAATAGACACAATATGCATGAATCTGTGGGATAGAGCCAGACCAATTTAAGTGGATCGTTTATAGCTATGCATGCCTATCTATAAAAAACATCAGACAGACCTCAAGTAAATAAACTAAGATACCATTTCATTGTCCTAGGCAAACAAAAACTAAATAAATCTAAAACAAGTAGAAGGTAAGTACTAATAAAATCAGAGCTGAAAATAATGAAATAGGGAATGAAAAAATGGTACAAAGGATCAAGAAACAAAAACAAATGATTCCCCGAAATGATAAACAATAGTAATAAACTTTGCATCAAAATAACAAAAAGAAAGAGGGAGAAGAACCTGGGCACAGTGGTTCATGCCTATAGCCACAGTGATTTGGGAGGCTTAGGCAGGAGGATCACAAGTTCAAAGCCAACCTCTGCAAGGTCCTAAATAACTTAGCAAGACCCTGTCTCAAAATAAAATTGAAAAAGTGATGAGGATGTGGTTCTGTGGTTAAGTATCCCTGGATTCAATCCCTGGTACCAAAAAAAAGGAAGAAGACCCAAATTACTATAATTAGAGATGAAAAAGGGAATATTTTACCAGATATAAATGCATTGGAGAATATTTTAAAAATTATTTTCCAACAAATTAGAAGCAAGGAATAAATTTATAGATATAAATAGCCTACCTAAATTAAAACAAGATGATATAGAAAATTGAAACCAATCAGTAGCAGGCATCAAGACTGAAACAATTTTTTAAAAGACTCCTAACATCAAAAAGGACAAAGGATCAGATAGACTCATACCTAAAAAGTCTTTTAAGAACTTACAAAAATATTCCATAAATTATTCTGTGAAATATAAGATAAAGCAATGTTTCCAAGCTAATTCTACAAAGTTTCTGTCACCCTGATTCCTAAACCAGGTAAGGGCACATCAAAAAAATAAAATTACAGACAAATATTTTGATCAACATAGATGTAAAAATCCTTAATCAAATATTTGCAATGTGAGTGCAGCAACACATTTAACAAACAATACACCATCAAGTTAGTTACATTGCTGGGATTAGTAGATGACTGAATGATTCCAAATCAATAAATGTACCAAACTATATAAATAGAATCAAGGAAAACAATCACATGATCATTTCAATAGATGTAGAAAAAGATTTCAACAAAATTCAACGCACTTTCCTAACAAATCCCTGGAGATAGTAGGAATTGAAGAATCTTACATTAACACAATAAAAGCTATGTATAGAAACCCAATGCCAACAGCATAGCGAATGGAGAAAAACAAAGCATTTCCCATAAAATTAAGAACAAAGCTGTCCATTGTCATCACTTGTAATTTTAGCCAGAACAATGAGGCAAGAAAAAGAAAATAAAATGGAAAAATATAGGAAAGTAAGATATCAAATAATCCATAATTGAAATTGGTATGATCCTATACTTAAAATACCCTTAAAGTTCCACCAGAATAATCCTAGAACTGATAAACAATTCAGCAAAGTAATAGGAGAGGAAACCAACATACAAAAATGGCTGAATATTCTCTCTGAAATGCGGATGCTGACTCATAATAGCCAGAGGCGGTGAGGAAAGGGGAGGTTCACCAAACTGGACTGGGTGGAGTTGGGGGAAAGGAGAGGGGACAGGAGAAAAAGAAAAAAGTTTATAAACAAATGTACATTTATATGTTTTTAATTAAAATAAAATATTTCTTGCATGTTAAAAATTCAAGATTTTTAACCATTAATTAATCAGCCAAGAAAGAAATCAGGAAAACAGTTCCACTAATAATAACTGCAAAAACAGTAAAATACCTAGTAATAAGCTTAACCAAGGAGTTGAAATATCTCTACAATAAAAAAAAAATGCAAAAGTGAAGAAATAAATGAAAGAAGACCTCCCATACTTGTGGATAGGCAGAATTAATGCAGTTAAAATGGCCATATTACTGAAAGCTATCTACAAATTAATGCAATCTCCATCAAAATACCAATGGTATTCTTCACAGATTTTTTTTAAATCTAAAATTCACATGGAAGATCAAAATATCTAGATTATCCAAAGCAATCTTGAGCACAAAGAGCAATGCTGGAGAGACCACGATACCCAAATTCAAATATAGTTCAGAGACTCAAAGCAAAAACAACAACGATGACAACATGGTACTGGAATAAAACCAGCTGTATTGACCAATAGAACAGAATAATAGGTACTGACACAATCCAACATTTCTACAGTCACCTGATTCTTAACAAAGGTGCTAAAAGCATACATTGGAGAAAAGATGGCCTCTTTATCATATGACACTTGGAAAACTGGATATCCATGTATGCAAGAATAAAATTAGATCCCTACCTCTCACCACATACAAAATTGAACTCAAAATGAATTAATGATGTAAGACAAGGGGTGACTCTACTTTGTGTACAACCAGAAAAACAATTGCTGTACTCCATTTTGTTCAATGAATTAAAATAGTACTCCATTAGCTCATGAAATCATAACAAAAACTGATAAATGGGATTGAATCAAATTTTAAAAGTTTCTACACAAAAGTACATCAGAGTGAAGAGACAGCCTACAGAATGGGATTAAATCTTTAACAGATACCCTTCTTTTTTTTATTTATTTATTTTTATTGAACACAAATGGAGTACAGCTATTATTTCACTGGTTGTACACATAACAGATACCCTTCTGATAGAGGATTTAGGTACAGAATAAAGAACTCAAAAACTCAAACATCAAAAATAATAATCAACCTATTCAATAAATGTCAGATGAACTGAACAGACACCTTCTTAGAATTTCACATGGTCAACAATAATAAGAAAAAATTCTCAACATTTTTACCAATTGGAAAATGTAAACCAAAATTACATAGAGACTCCATCTCACCCAATCAGAATAGCAATTATCAAAAATACAAATAATAAATGTCAGCAAATTTGTGTGGAATAAAGGTCTCTTATAAAATGTTGGTTGAAATGCAAATAGGTAATTCTGCTATGGGATTCAGTACTGCAGTTCCTAAGAAGAGGAGAAATGTAACCACCATATGATCCAGCTATACAACTCCTCATTATTTATCCAAAAATATTGAAGATGGTATATAACAGATATAAAAGCTTATCTATTCCTGTCACACCAAAATTTACAGTATCCAAGTTGTGGAGTCAGATTAGCATTCATCAACAGGTGAATGGATAAAGGAAATAAGGCATTATGGGGGTCTCTCGGCCATGTCCCACTTGGATGAGAAAAGAGTAATCTCCCAGAGGATGATGTTGGCTACAAATCCATCAATTACCCATGAATTTTTGTACTCAATAAACACACAAGAGCCAATACTTGTTTTAAATGAGGGGAGGGGTGACAGGTCTGGCCATACCAGCTCTTGCCTCTAACAACATGGAGTAGCCCAACTGTCTTTTATTTATAGATACAAAGGTAAAGGGGACCAGGATTGGGAGGAGCTTCTTCTGTGATGGACAGGATAGGGTGGAGTTAGGGGAGCCATTCTCTTAGGGGGACTATTCCAGAAGGAGACAGGAAACCACTCCCACGCAGCTCCACATGCCTCCTGGCAGTTCCTAGAAGCCAGACATCTGCATCCCATGGCTCAACCTAGTCTGATTCTACTAAATAAGGATGGCTTCCCACATGGTATATATACACAATGGATATTTATTCAGCCGTAAAATGGGATGAAATTATGTCCTTTTCAGGAAAATTAACAGAACTAAAGAGCATCATGTTAAGGAAAATAATTCAGACTTAGAAAGGCAAATATTATATGTTTTCTTTCATGTGTGAAGGCTAGAAAATAAAAAAGAATAAAAATAGATACCCTGAATCTAGAAGGGATACACTTGGGGTAGAGAAAGGGAATTAGAGTTAAGGAAGATCAATAGTAATGGAAGGTTTCAGAGAGTGCAATTGATCAAATTATGGTATATGCAAGTATGAATATACCAAAATGTAACCCAATATTCTGTGTAATTAGTATGCACCAATAAAAAACAAAAATAAAGGAATATTGATGGACAATTTTCCCAAAATTAATGTTCCTCAACAAACCATAGATGCAGGAACTGCAGTGAACTACAAACAGAAAAAATGCAAAAAACGAAACCTATACCGAGCATATCATATTTAAACTACAGAAAATTAAAGACACAGAAAAAAGTCATGAAATAAGCTGGAAGAATAAATGCTTAAGAGAAAGATAAATACCTCATAAGATAAATAATAAAAGAGCAAAATTGTTGCCAAGAGCACTGCTTCAGAAGTAAAAAGAGTTTTCAGTGCTTTCCATATAAAAGGGCATGTTATCTACAGACAAGGGCAGTTTGACTTCCTTCCAAATTTGTATCATTTGCCCAAATTCTCTGGCAGGAGCTTTCAGTATTATGTTGAATACAAGTGGCAAAAATGGAAATCCTTGTCTTGTTACAGGTCTTATTGAGAAAGCTTTCAGCTTTTTCCCATTTAGGATAATGTTATGTGTTGGCTCATTATTAATAGCATTGCTGTGTTGTGGTATATTTATTCTATATTAATGTGTTCATATTTTTATCATGAAAAGATATTGAATTTCCTCAAATCCATTTTCTTCGACTTTTGAAGTGATTATATGGATTTTGTACTTGGTTCTGTTAATGAAGTGCATTACACATATTGACTTGCATTTGGTGAATTATCCTTGAATTCCCAAGAGAGATTCCATTTGATCATATTAAATGCTCTTTTTAATGTATTGTCGACTTGCTTCCTAGCACTTTTTGAAGATTTTTGCATCATTTTTCTTAGTCATAGTGACCTATAGTTTTCTTTTCTGTTGTATCTTTATCTAGTTTTAGTGTCAGAAAAAAATGTTTAGTAGCATGTCCAACATTGGACAGATGGATAAAGAAAATAAAGTATTTGTACAAAATAGAATACCATTCAGTCATAAAAAGCATGAAATCTGTAATTTTCACAAAGATATATATGGACCTAGAGGACATTATGTTAATTGAATGAAATTAGGGAAAAAGAACAAACATTTCATGACTTCAATCATGAGGGGAATCTAAATAATTTGAGCTCATCGAAGTTAAGAGTAGGGTGATTACTATCAGAGACTGAGAAAATTTGAGTGCAAAGGATTTAGGGATAGATAACTCAATGGATAAAATGTTAGACTTTAACAGCATAAAGTATTCTATGAGAAGTCACATGAATATAATTAGCAATAATATATTATACATCTCAAAATAGAATATTTTAAATATGCATACCATGAAGAAATTATGAAATGCTAAGGTGAAGGATATGCTAAGTACCCCGAATTGATCACAAATCAATGTACTGATGAAGAAAATCATCAAATTGTACCTTATAAATATGTGCAAAAATATGTCAATCAAAAATAAAATAAAGCAATTAACAAAAAAGAAATACAGTAAGAAGTTGATCAAAGAAAAGAAGAACAGGCTGGGCATGGTGTTGCACAACTGTAATCACAGCTACTTGGGAGGCTGAGGCAGGACCATTGAGAGTTCAAAGCTAGCCTTAGCGACAGTGAAGTGCTAAGGAACTCAATGAGATACTGTCTCTGAACAAAATATAAAAAAGTGATTGGGATGTGGCTCAGTGGTTCAGTACCCCTGAGTTAAATCCCTGGTATCCAAAGAAAAACAAACAAACAAACAAATAGAAAAGAAAAACTGTATGGATCAGACACTTAAATATACATAAAGAAAGGAAGAACATTAGGGAAGGAATGAGTGAAAGAAAAACCTTTCACATTCTTAATTAAACTGTTAACAGGTACCACTTCAAAATAATGACAATGATGCATACAAGGATTATAATTTTTGTACAGCTTAAATTAATGATAATAATGATATAGGTGATAAGAGGGAAGAATTTGGAATATTTTGTTATTACAAAATGCTTGCACCACGTGTGAAATCATATACTATTATTTAAGGACACTTGAATTAGTAGTAAATGTATATTTTAAAGCCTAGGACAACCAATTTAAGAACTAAAAGGCAAGAGAGAGAATGGTATCATAAAATGCTCAACTTTATCACAAAAGGGCAGGAAAACAGTGGTAGACTAAAATAGAGACAATTAGATGTACAGGTGGAAAATGGTAATAAATTTCACAGATTTCAACCCAAAATATCAGTAATCATCTTGAACCTCAGTGCTATAAACATGTGAATTAAAAGACAGAGATTGTTAGTGTGGATCAAAAAATATGACTCAATTATACATTGTCTATAGGATCTGATATAAATATACATGTTGACTAAAAGTAATGAATGCTAATAATACCCAGAAAAAGGGAATGGCTATAACAATTTCAGATATAGTAGACTTCAGAGCAAGAGAAATTATCAGGGATAAGGAGTATTACATAATTAATAAGAGGTGTATTCTAAAAACAAAATGCTTAATGAGTTTGTTCCTAAATCCAGAACATCCAATTGCTGAGGCAAAATAGAACAAAAATGAGAATTAAGTGAACCCATAAATCGTTGATGTCTCAATACAGCTTAATAAGAAAAGAACAGCAATACCTACCTGAATTCAATAGTACCATAAATTACCTGTATATAGTGAGCATCTACAGGTTACTTCATTGTACAACAGCCGTTTTAAAAATCTATGTAGTATATTCATCAATATTCATGTACTGACTGGTGGTCTGCATTAGTCAGGCAGCAAACAGGTTTTCCTTTAACCCCTCCCCCCAACTTGGATATCAGAGGAAGAAACAAAGCTTCATCTTATGGGAACCAGGTCTCAAAAGTTAGTACAGTACTTAGTCTTGTAGCACAGTGCCAGTTTTGCCACAGTGAGACCTAGCATTGGGTAGAAATCAAAGACCATGTACACAACCAAGGGCTCATAGGTAGAACTTCTAGACTTAACCAGGTATTAGGCAGAATTCTGAGCACTAATGGGACAGACTTAAGTTTCAGCTTGTATCATTGCCATCCAGGGACAGGGTCTGGGACATGCTGATCTCTTTCCCCAAGATTGTGCTGGTCCATGTAGCTGTGAGACTCAAACAAACAAACTTATCATCACCCTTGGTAACCAAGGGACTGTATACATGACCTATCTCCCAACCATGGGAATAACAGCTATTACTGGGCCACTGCTAACATGTGGAGCTCTAGACCTGCCATGGTAGCAAGCAGTGTCCTGTACTATGTTGAGATGAACTTGTGATTTGGACTGCATTCCCACCAGCTTACGATTCAGTGTACCCCTGAGATTATGAGGACCATGAGATATAAGATTCAGGTGTAATCCAGTTTAACATCAGCCTAAGTGGTCAAGGGACAGCCTTAACCAACACTACCATGATTTTGAGTAGCATATCATTGTGAAAGATTACATTCCCTTGGCAAAGGAAAAGATAATAAGGACAAATGTAGTGTCAGGATGGTGAAACCTGACTTTGAGCATGTCCTCATGATCCCTATCCTCAGGTCTTCTTGTGGGTAGTCTCTGGAACAGCCCAGATACCAAGATAAGACACACAGACTCAGTCTATCAAATTTGATTCCAACTAACATTACCTGTGGCCACTTATTCACTGTTTTCACATGGTCTTTCCTCTGTGCACCTGTGTGTGTGTGTGTGTGTATGTGTGTGTGTGTGTGTGTGTGAGAGAGAGAGAGAGAGAGAGAGAGAGAGAGAAGGAGCTCTTGTGTTTCCTTCTCTTCATATAAAAGCAATCTGACTGGACTGGATGTGGTACAACCCTTCTGAACTTATTTAACCTTAATTGCCTCCTTAAACACTTTATGTTCTAGTAGAGTCACATTGGGGTTTGCAACTCAGGGCTCACATTCATAATATAAAAGAATTCCTGCAAATCAACAACAACATGCATATTATCCAAAAGAGAAATAAGTAAGACACTTGAAAATGTGTCTTACAAAATAAGATACCCAAATGTGATGTGCTCAACCTGTTTTACGAATTAGGATTACTAAAACAGAAATCTCAATGTGATGCCATCACATTCCCTCATAGAATGATTGATATTGAAAGACTGACCATATAATCTATTGGCAATGACGTGGAGTATCTTTCATATACAGGTACTAGGAGTGTAAATTGATGCCACCCCTAGAAAATTGGCAGTGTTCACTGAACTGAACATCCTCAATGAGCCAGAAGTTCTACTTCTATTCATTTATTCAATAAGAAAGCATATGAGTATAAGAAAGCATATACAAAAATGTTTACAGTATCAATACCCATACTAAACCAAATGGAAACAAGTCAAATGTCTATTAACAAGAGAATGTGTAAACAAATTAAGGCTTACTTGTACAGTGGAATCTGATACAGGAATGAAAGTGTAAGTACAGTTGCATGCAACAGTATAAATAAATCTTACAAACAAAATGTTATGCCAAAGAAGCAAAACATGTAAGAACATATGGTGCATGCTTGTATTTGTGTAAAGATCAAAAGTCAAGAAACAAATTTATGCTGTTAGATGACAGGATAGTGATAACTTTTGAAAGGAAAAATTTAATTGTGAACTGGAGAAAGCACAAGAGAATTTAATGAAGTATCAGCATATTTTATATATTTGTGATATAATCTTGTTCAATTTTCTATTTATTGAATGTAACACTACACATTTTTGAACCTCAACTGGAATAATCCCCCCAATATATTTTGATTCATTGTTCACAAATGGGGTACAACTTTTCATTTCTCTGGTTTACACAATGTAGAGTCATACCGATTGTATAATCATATATGCACATAGGGTAATGTTGTTTGTCTCATTCCCTTATCTTTCCTTCCCTCCTCCCCATCCCCCATTTCCCTCTACACAATCCATCCTTCCTGCATTCTTCCCTTACCCCCTCCCCATCCCTCTTATATCCACTTATCAGAGAAAACATTCAGCCTTTGGTTTTATGGGATTGGCTGATTTCACTTAGCATGATATTCTCTAGTTCCATCCATTTACCTGCAAGTGCCATAATTTCATTCTTCTTTAAGGCTGAGAAATATTCTGCTCTAAAGTGGAACAGGAGCAGCCTGTGGGAGTAAGGAGGATGAGTGTGACGGCACTAACACCACGCCGGGAGACCAGGTTCTTGTGGATGCAGGCTAAAATTTAATGCAGAACTACAAAGCTTATATAGTACACAGCAGCCAATCACCATCTGTTACACTCCTCTGACTCTCTCCTGCTAGGCTCATGATCATACCATACAAGGGAAGAGGAAGTGCCTGGGGCCTGGGTGCTCACAGGGAGCATAATTCACAGCATAGGTCTGCCTATGCTTCTGAGAAAGACAGGTCTGCCTCTTCCATAATTATGCTTCTTCCTGTAATGCAAACCATATTGTCTCAGGTGGTCCTACAATATTCCATTGTGTATATACACCACATTTGCTTTATCCATGCATCTGTTGAAGGGTATCTAAGTTTGTTCCACAATCTAGCTATTGTGAATTGAGCTGCTGTAATCACTGATGTGACTGTTTCACTGTAGTATGCTGATTTAAGACCTAGTTTTTTTGGAAAGGTGGTATGAGATCATGAGATAACCTAGCCACAGAAGCCAGATGATTATGACTAAAAAAAAAGCAACAGGTTGAGGAACGATAGCATCATTTTAGGCAGCACCATCATTATATATGTGAAATCCTGGTATTCATTTCCCTTTTTTCTTAATTTTGGCCTCAATTTGCTTTTATGATTGTATTACTCTTGATTATCACAATACTACAAAGTGATTGATAATTTTGTGGTACTCAATATCTATGTGAATATGTTTATCTTCCTCAGCTCATCATGTGTTTGTTTTTCATTTTTTCTTTTTATTTAATTTTTTTGATTCATTGAACACAAATGGAGTACAGCAATTCTTTTTCTGGATGTACACAAAGTAGAGTCACCCCATCTGTACATTCATACACGTACACAGGGCAATGATGTCTGTCACACATACGGTTCTTAATCTTATCCCCCAACCTCAAACCCACCCCTCCTTTCCCTCTATGCTCTCTATCCTTTCTCCATTCAGGCCATCATTACACCCCACATTATGCATCATCATTCACTTATCAGAGAGCCCATTCAGCCGTAGGATTTTTGGGATTGGCTAATCTCACTTAGCATAAAAGTCTCCAACAACATCCATTTACTTACAAATGCCATAATTTTATTCTTCTTTATGGCTGAGTAATATTCCATTGTGCATATATACCACAGTTTCTTTATCCATTCATCTATTGAAGGACATCTAGGTTGTTTCCACAATCTAGCTATTGAGAATTGAGCAGCTGTGAACATTGATGTGGCTGCATAACTGTAGTCATCTGATCTTAAGTCCTTTGGGTATAGGCCAAGGAGTGGGATAGCTGGGTCAAATGGTGGATCCATTCTAAGTTTTCTAACGAATCTTCACACTGCTTTCCAGAGGGGCTGCACCAACTTGCAATCCCACCAGCAATGTATGAGTTTACCCTTTTCCCCACATCCTCGCCAACACCTGTTGCTGCCTGTATTCTTAATAAAAGACATTCTAATTGGGGTAAGATGCACTCTAAGGAGGTTCTCATTTGCATTTCTCTTATAACAAGGGAACATTTTCTCTTATAACAAGAGAAACAAGTTTTCCCTTATAACATTTCTCTTATAACAAGTTGACCATTTTTTCATAAATCTGTTGATTGCTTGTGGATCTTCCTCTGTAAAGTGTCTGTTCATTTCCTTGGCCCATTGATTGATTGGGTTATTAGGATTCTTGGTGTAAAGATTTTTGAGCACTTTGTAGATTCTGGAGATTAGTGCTCTATCTGAAGTGTGTGTGGCAAAGATTTTCTCCCACTCTGAAGGCTCTCTCTTCACATTGCTGATTGTTTCCTTTGCTGAGAAAAAGCTTTTTAGTTTGACTCTATCCCAATCATTGATTCCTACTTTTATTTCTTGCACTTTGGGAGTCATGTTAAGGAAATGTGGTCCTAGGCCAACGCGATGAAGATTTAGACCTATTTTCTCTTCTATTAGGTGCAGAGTCTCTGGTCTAATTTCTAGGTCCTTGATCCATTTTGTGTTGAGTTTTGTACAGGGTGAGAGATATGGGTTTAGTTTCATTTGCTTCATATGGATTTCCAATTTTCCCAGCACCATTTGTTGAAGAGCCTGTCTTTTCTCCATTGTATGTTTTTGGCTCCTTTGTATGAGATACCTGTATTTATGTGGGTTTGTCTCTGTGTCCTCTATTCTGTACCATTGATCTACCTATTTTGGTGCCAATACCATGCTGTTTTTGTTGCTACTGCTCTGTAGTATATTTGAAGGTCTGGTACTGTGACACCCCTGCTTCAGTCTTCTTGCTAAGGATTGCTTTAGCTATTCTGGGTCTCTTATTTTAAATGAATTTCATGATTGCTTGCTCTATTTCTATGAGATCCATCATTGGGATTTTAATTGGAATTGCACTGAATTTGTATAGCTCTTTTGGAAGTATGGCCATTTTGACAATATTAATTCTGCCTATCCAAGAACATGGGAGATCTTTCCATCTTCTCAGATTCTCTTTAACTTCTTTCTTTAGTGTTCTGTACTTCTCATTGTAGAGGTCTTTCACTTCTTTTGTTACATTGATTCCCAAGTATTTTATTTTATCTGAGGTTATTGTGAATGTGGTAGTTTTCCTAATTTCTCTCGCAGAGGATGCATCACTTATGAAGAAAAATGCATTAGATTTATGAGCATTAATTTTATATCCTGCTATTTAATGAATTCATTTATGAGTTCCAGAAGTTTTCTGGTGGAATTCTTAGGGTCTTCTAAATAGAGAATCATGTCATCAGCAAATAGGGATAGTTTGAGCTCTTCTTTTCCTATTCGTATTCCTCTAATTTCTTTGGTCTGTCTAATTGCTCTAGCTAGAGTTTCAAGAACAATGTTGAATAGTAGTGGCGAAAGAGGGCCTTGTTCCAGTTCTCAGGGAGAATGCTTTCAATTTTTCTCCATTTAGAATGATGTTAGCTGTGGGCTTAGGATAGATAGTCTTTACAATGTTAAGGAATGTCCCCACTATCCCTATTTTTTCTAGTGTTTTGAGCATGAAGGGGTGCTGTATTTTATCAACTGCTTTCTCTGCATCTATTGAAATAATCATGTGATTCTTGACTTTAAGTCTGTTGATGTGGTGAATTACATTGATTGATTTCTGAATGTTGAACCAACCTTGCATCCCCGGGATGAAACCCACTTGATCATGGTGCACTATCTTTTTAATATGCTTTTGTATGCGATTCGCTAAAATTTTGTTAAGAATTTTGCATCTATGTTCATTTGGGATATTGGTCTGAAATTTTCTTTCCTCGATGTGTCATTCTCCAGTTTTGGTATCAGGGTGATATTAGCTTCATAGAATGAGTTTGGAAGGGTTCCCTCCTCCTCTATTTCATGAAATACTTTGAGGAGTATTGGAATGAGCTCTTCTTTGAAGGTCTTGTAGAACTCGGCTGTGAATCCATCTGGTCCTGGACTTCTCTTTGTTGGTAGGCTTTTGATGACTTCTTCTGTTTCATTGCTTGAAATTGATCTATTTAAGTTGTGTATGTCCTCCAGATTCAGTTTGGATGGCTCATATGCCTCTAGGAACCTGTTGATGTCTTCCAGGTTTTCTATTTTGTTGGAGTATACATTTTCAAAGTAACTTCTTATTATGTTTTGTATTTCAATAGTGTCTGTTTTAATATTTCCATTTCCATCACAAATTTTAGTAATTTGGGGTTTCTCTCTCCTTCTCTTCGTTAGTGTGGCTAAGGGTTTATCAATTTTGTTTATTTTTTCAAGGAACCAACTTTTTGTTCGTCAATTTTTTGAATTGTTTCTTTTGTTTTAATTTCATTGATTTCAGCTCTGATTTTGATTATTTCCTGTCTTCTACTACTTTTGGTGATGATCTGTTCCTCTTTTTCTAGGGCTTTGAGCTGTAATGTGAGGGCATTGATTTGTTGACTTTTCATTATTTTATTGAATGCACTCCATGTAATGAATTCTCCTCTTAGCACTGCTTTCATGGTATCCCAGAGATTTTGATATGTTGTATCTTTGTTCTTGGTGATCTCTAAGAGTCTTTTAATTTCCCCCTAATGTCTTCTTTTATCCATGCATCCTTCAATAGCATATTATCTAAACTCCATGTCTTAGAGTAGTTTCTGTTTTTAACTTTATCATTGATATCTAATTTCATTCCATTATGATCTGATAGTATACAAGGTAGTATCTCTATGTTTTTGTATTTGCTAAGAGTAGCTTTGTGGCATAACATATGGCCTATTTTAGAGAAGGAATCATGAGCTGCTGAGAAGAAAGTGTATTCGCTTTTTGATGAATGGAATATTCTATATATGTCTGTTAAGTCCAAATTAGCGATTGTGTCATTGAGTCCTATGGTTTCTTTGTTCAATTTTTGCTTGAAAGATTTGTCCAACGGTGAGAGAGGAGTGTTAAAGTCCCCCAGGATTATTGTGTTTTGGTCTATTTGATTCCTGAAATTGAGAAGTATCTGATTGACGTAAATGGATGCACCACTGTTTGGTGCATAAATATTTATGATTGTTATGTCTTGCTGATTTATGCTTCCTTTAAGCAGTATGAAATGTCCTTCTTTATCCCTTCTGACTAACTTTGGCTTGAAGTCTGCTTTATCTGAAATGAGGATGGAAACTCCTGCTTTTTTACTCAGTCCATGTGCACGGTATGTTTTTTCCCAACCTTTCACCTTTAGTCTGTGGGCATGTTTTTCTATGAGATGAGTCTCTTGAAGGCAGCATATTGTTGGGTCTTTCTTTTTAATCCAATCTGCCAGTCTATGTCTTCTGATTGATGAGTTTAGGCCATTTATATTCAGAGTTATTATTGAGATATGACTTGTATTTCCTGCCATTTTAGCTTT
Organism: Glaucomys volans; assembly: GCA_020662805.1. Classification (NCBI taxonomy): domain Eukaryota; kingdom Metazoa; phylum Chordata; class Mammalia; order Rodentia; family Sciuridae; genus Glaucomys; species Glaucomys volans. The sequence goes on from JAJEJO010052573.1 coordinate 84,995, forward strand.
TTTGGGGTTTTTAGCTTAACTTTGTTTCTCCTTTGATTGGCTCTTTCTTTAGGGTAATTCCTCCCCATGTTGACTGAGAGTGTTGTTTTTCATTTCTTCCTCTTCAAATATTTTGTTGAGAATGTTCTGTAGGGCAGGCTTTCTCTTTGTGAATTTTTTAAGCTTTTGTTTATCATGGAAGGATTTTATTTCGTCATCAAATCTGAAGGTAAGTTTTGCTGGATATAAGATTCTTGGTTGGCACCCATTTTCTTTCAGAGCTTGAAATATGTTTTTCCAGGCCCTTCTTGCTTTTAGGGCCTGGGCTTAGAAATCTGCTGATATTCGTATTGGGTTCCCGGTGTAGGTAATCTGATGCTTTTCTCTCGTTGCCTTTAAAATTCTATCTTTGTTTTGTATGTTTGGTATTTTCAATATAATGTGCCTTGGTGTGGATCTGTTGTAATTCTGTGCGTTTGGTGTCCTGTAAGCCTCTTATAATTGATTTTCCATCTCATTTATCATATTTTGGAAATTTTCTGATATTATTTCATTTAACAGATTGTTCATTCCTTTGGTTTGTATCTCTGTGCCTTCCTCAGTCCCAATAACTCTTAAATTTGGTCTTTTCATGATGTCCCATATTTCTTGGAGGGTTCGTTCATGATTCCTAACCATCTTCTCTGTTTGTTCGACTTTGTTTTCAAGATTAAATATTTTGTCTTCATTGTCTGAGGTTCTGTCTTCCAAGTGATCTATTCTGTTAATTATGCTTTCTATTGAGTTTTTAACTTGGTTTATTGTTTCCTTCATTTCCTTGTTTCCTTCACGGATTTCTGTTTGTTTTTTTTCTCAGAATTTCTATCTCTTTATTGAAATGATTTTTTGCTTCCTGCAATTGCTCTATTAGCTGATTATTCATAGCCTGAATGTATTCTCTCATCACTTCATTCTCTTCTCGGATGATTTTAATTATGAACATTCTGAACTCCCTTTCTGTCATTCCTTTTACCATGATGTGTTTGGGTTCTCTTGATATATCATCTATGTTTGTTTGGGTACTTTCTTCCCGTGTTTTCTCATGCTGCTCGTGTATCTTCCCCTCTAGTAGTGCAAATCAGAGGGATTGCAATTTCCCTGTAAAGACTTAAAGTGTCCCTGCAGATTTCCAGTAACTCACCTGATGTTTGAGAGATGCTTGATCAAGCGGTGACCCATGAAAGCTGCTGTCCCACTACCTCCAGGTTGGGAATGATCAATGCTTCTGGGCAGAGGCAACCTGGTGTTGATAGACAATCAGATTCAGCAAGGTGCTAGACCCCGGGCCAGGGTGTGGACCTGGGCACTAGACCAATTTGGGGTGGGGCACAAAACTGTGCTCAGTGATGGAGACACTGGGCTTGAGAGCCCAGGCCGGCCTGAACTCCTCGCTGGGGGCTCAGGCAGTGGCAGGTGGTCACTCTCTGCCAGGGAAGCTGTAAAATAGTGCCGAAGGTCCTAAACTCCTCCCTGGAGCTGGCGACTCTCTCAGCTCCAGGCCACATCTCTCCAGTAGCAGCAGCACTGCGGCGCCACTGGAAGACCGGAGCTCAGCTCTGAGGACTCAGGCAGCCAAAGATCTCATCATGTGTTTTTTTACTCTCCTTACAAAACGTGAAATTTAACAACATCTTAGTTTGCCTAATGACATAACCATAGTCCAGCTCTGTGGTGGCCTACCACAATATCCTCCTATTCCAAAATTTTAGTCTCCACACAGCAGCCAGAAAAATTACCTCTCAATACTAATTAAATCATTTAACTCTCCTGTTTAAACCTCTTTGTTACCTCTCATTTGCAGATCTAATTATTATAACTTCATCTTACCTCTCTTTCTTTCTCACTTCCTTCTCAATTTCAGGAATCAAATAGACCACAACACAATAATACTAGACCACTCGATTGATCTCCTGAACAAAAACTAATCAAAGAAACTATAGAATTAAATGATACAATCAATGATTTAGACTTAACAGAAATATATAGAGTGTTTCATCCATCATGGAGTGAATACACTTTCTTCTGAGCAGCATATGGATCCCTCTCTAAAATGCACCATATGTTATGCCACAAAACTACTCTCAGCAAATACAAAAAATAGAAATACTACCCTGTATTCTATCAGATCATAACAGAATAAAACTAGAAATCAACAATAAAATAAATATTAGAAACTACTACAACACCTGGAGACTAAATAACATGCTATTAAATGACAGATAAAAGAAGAAATCAAGGAGGAAATAAAAAATACTTACAATTAAATAAGAACATTGATACAACATATCAAAATCTGTGGGATGCTATGAAGGCAGTAGGAAGAGGGAAGTTCATTGCATTGCGCTCATACATTAAAAAAATAAAAAGTCAACAAATAAATGACCTAACATTACATCTAAAATCCCTAGAAAAAGAAGAACATATCAACACCAAAGCAGAAGAAGACAGGAAATAATTAAAATCAGAGCAGAAATCAATGAAATTGAAACAAAAGAAACAATTCAAAAAATTGACAAAACAAAAAGTTGGTTCTTTGAAAAAATAAATAAAATTGATAAACCCTTAGCCACACTAAAAAAGAGAAAGAGAGCAAAAACTCAAATTACTAAAATCCATGATGAAAAAGGAAATATCATGGCAGATACTACTGAAAAATAAAAGATAATTAGAAATTGTTTTGAAAATTTATACTCAAATAAAAGAGAAAAAATTGAAGACATTGACAAATTTCTACAAACATATGATATACCCAAACTGTTGCAGGGAGACATACACAATTTAAACAGATCAATTTCAAGCAATAAAATAGAAGCCGTCATCAAAAGTTTACCAACCAAGAAAAGACCAGGACTAGATGGATTCTCAGCCGAATTCTACTAGACCTTCAAAGAGGAATTATACCAATATTCCTCAAATTATTCCATGAAATAGAGGAGAAGGGAACCCTTCATTCTATGAAGCTAATATCACCCTCATACCAAAAACAGACAAAGACACATCAAGGAAAGAAAATTCCAGACCAATATCCCTCATGAATATAGACACAAAAATTCTCAATAAAATTATGGCAAATGGCATACTAAAATATATGTAAAAGACTGTGCACCATGATTGAGTGGGGTTCATAGCTGAAATTCAAGTTTGTTTCAACATACAGAAATCAATAAATGTAATACATCACATCAATAGACTTAAAGACAAGAATCATAATTATCTCAATAGATGCATAGAAAGCATTTCACAAAATACAGCACCTCTTCATATTCAAAATACTAGAAAAACTAGGGAGAGTAGGAACATACCTCAACATTGTAAAAGCTATCTATGCTAAGCCCAAGGCGAACATCATTCTAAATGGACAAAAATGGAAAATATTCCCCCTATAAACCGGAACAAGACAGGAATGGCCTCTTTCACCACTTCTATTCAACATTGCCCTTGAAACCCTAGTGAAAGCAATCAGACAGACAAAAGAAATTAAAGGGATATGAATAGGAAAAGAAGAGCTCAAACTATTACTATTTGCAAACAACATGATTCTATACTTAGAGGATGAAAAAAAAAATCCACCAGAAAACTTTTCAAACTCATAAATGAATTCAGCAACGTAGCAGGATATAAAATCAATACCCATAAATCAAATGCATTTCTACACATAAGTGAGAAATCCACTGGAAGAGAAATTAGGAAAACTACCCCCATTCACAATTGACTCAAAAAAATAAGATACTTCGGAATCAATCTAACAAAAGAGGTGAAAGACCTTTACAATGAAATCTACAGAACACTAAAGAAAGAAATTAAAGAAGACCTTAGAAGATGGAAAGATCTCCCATGTTCTTGCATAGGCAGAATTAATAGTATCTAAATGGCCACACTACCAAAAGTGTTGTACAGATTTAATGAAATTCCAGTTAAAATTCCAATAATAGTCTTCATAGGAATAGAACAAGCAATCATGAAATTCATTTGGAAAAACAGGAGACCAGAATAGGAAAGACAATTCTTAGCAAGAAGAATGAAGCAGGAGGAATCACAATACCAGACCTTAAATTATAATTCAGAGTAATGGTAACAAAAACAGCATGACACTGGCACCAAAATAGACAGGTAGACCAATGGTACAAAATAGAAGGCACAGAAATCAATAAATATGATTTATGATTTATTTTGAGACAAACTCACATAAATATTGTTATCTAATACTAGACAAAGGTACCCAAAATATACATTGGACAAAAGATAGCCTATTCAACAAATGGTGCTGAGAAAACTGGAAATCCATATGTAACAAAATGAAATTAAAACTTTATCTCTCACCCTGCACAAAAATAAACTCAAAATGGATCAAATACTTAGGCACTAAAACAGAGACCCTGCACCTAATAAAAAAAAAAGTAGGCCCAAATCTTCATCATGTCAGCCTAGGACCTGACTTCTTTAACAAGACACCTAAAACTCAAGGAGTAAAATTAAGCATCAATAAATGGAATGTTTCACACTTAAAAGCTTCTTCTCAGCAAAGGAAATAATCAATAATGTGAAGATAGAGCCTACAGAATGTGAAAAAAATCTTTACCACATGCACCTCAGATACAGTACTAATCTTCAAGATATATGAAGAATTCAAAAAATTTAACACAAAAAATATAAATAACCCAATCAATAAGTGAGCTAAGGAGCTGAACAAATACTTCACAGAAGAAATATAATCAACAAACATATGAAAAAATGTTCATTATCTCTTGCAATTAGAGAAATGCAAATCAAAACTGCTCTAAGATTTCATCTTCCTCCTGTCACAATGGTAATTATTAACAATACAGGCAATAATAAGAGTTGGCAAGGATGTGGGGGAAAAGGTACCCTCATAAATTGTTAGTGGAACTGCAAATTGGTGCAACCACTTTGGAAAGCAGTATGGAGATTCCTAAAAATCTTGGAATAGAACCACCATTAGACCCAGATATCTGGCTCTTCGGTTTATACCCAAAAGATTTAAAATCAGCATACTATAGTGAGGCAGTCACATCAATGTTCATAGCTGCTCAATTCACAATAGTTAGAGTGTGGAACCAACCTAGATGCCCTTCAATAGATGAATGGCTAAAGAAACTGTGGCATATATACACAATTGAATATTACTCAGCCATAAAGAAGAATAAAAATATGGCATTTGCAGGTAAATGGATGGAACTGGAGAATACAATGTTAAGTAAAATAAGCCAATCCTAAAAAACCAAAGGCTGAATGTTTTCTCTGATAAGTGGATGCTGAACCATAGTGGTGGGTGGGTAGGGAAGTATGAAGGAACTTTGGATTGTACAAAAGGGAGTGAGGGGAGAAATTGGGGTGGGTGGGGATAGGAAGAATGGTAAATTGAGATAGACATTATATCCTTTATACAGGTATGAAGTGAAATTTTTAAAAAAATATTTATCACTGTCAAAAAAGTCAATAAAAATAAATAAAATTAAAAAAAATAATACCAATACTCCTCAAATTCTTCAAACAGATTGAAGAGGACAGAACAGTTCTTGTCTTACATTATGAGGCAAGCATAATCCTTACAACTAATTCAGACAGATGCAAAATGAGGAAATGAAATTGTATTCAAAGTGGATCAAGGACCTAGAAATTAGACAAGAGACTCTGCACCTAATAGAAGAGAAAATAGGTCCAAATCTTCATCACGTTGGCCTAGGACCAGATTTCCTTAACATGACTCCCAAAGCGCAAGAAATAAAAGTAGGAATCAATGATTGGGATAGAGTCAAACTAAAAAGCTTTTTCTCAGCAAAGGAAACAATCAGCAATGTGAAGAGAGAGCCTTCAGCGTGGGAGAAAATCTTTGCCACACGCACTTCAGATAGAGCACTAATCTCCAGAATCTACAAAGTACTCAAAAATCTTTACACCAAGAACACTAATAACCCAATCAACAAATGGACCAAGGGAATGAACAGACACTTTACAGAAGAAGATCTACAAGCAATCAACAGATTTATGAAAAAATGTTCAACATCACTCATTATAAGAGAAATGCAAATCAAAACCACCTTAATAAATATAGATGAATTATTTCTCTGTGACATATTTGTGAGCCAAAGATAATAGCACACTAAAAGAGTCTTATAATGTGATCAAGTGAAATTCATTTCTGGGATACAGGGATGTTTCAACATATGCAAATCATTAAATGTGATACATCATATTAACAGAATAATGGGAAATCCATATAATCATATAAACAGATTGAGAAAAAGCAGTTGACAAAAATCATTACCCTTTCATTGTATCAATTCTCAACAAATTAGGTATGGAAGGAATTTACTTCAACAAAATGAAGGCAATATATCACAAGCCCATAGTTAACATCATATTCAATGGTGAAAATTTGAAAGTTTTCCTTCTAACATCAGGAGCAAGACCACTATTTGTGCTCATATTTTAGTTTATTTTATGTTGTATTCATTTATTTATTTTTAATTTTACAGACTGCAGTTTGATTCATTGTACACAATTCACAATAGCTAGATTGTGGAACCAAACTAGATGTCCTTCAATAGATGAATGGATAAAGAAACTGTGGTATGTATACATGATGGAATATTATTCAGCTATAAGGAAGAATAATATTATGGCATTTGCAGATACATGGATGGAATTGGAGAATATCATGCTAAGTGAAATAAGCCAAGTCCAAAAAACCAAAGAACTAAAGTTTTCCCTGATAAGTGGATGATGATATATAAAGGGGGGGTGAGAGAAGAATGGAGGAACTTTAGATTACGTAGAGGGAAATGAGAGGGAGCGTATGAAAAATGGTGGAATGAGACAGACATCTTTACCCAATGTACATGTATGATTACACTAATGGTATGAATCTTCATTGTGCACAACCATAGAAATGAAAGGTTGTACCCCATTAGCATACTTTTTAACATAGTATGGGTAGTAGTGTTCAAAGTAATTCTGTAAGTAAAAGAACTAAAAGACACCCAAAGAAGAAAAGAGAGAAGATTTGAAGTTGCCTTTTTTTATCTTTCTTTCTTTCTTTTCTTTCTTTTTCTTTTTCTTTTTCTTTCTTTCTTTCTTTCTTTCTTTCTTTCTTTCTTTCTTTTTTTTCTTTCTTTCTTCTTCCTTTCTTTCTCTTTCTTTCTTCTTTCTTTCTTTCTTTCTTTTCTTCCTTTTCCAGATGTCGTTTTGTACAGAGAAAAATCTAAAAGCTCTTAGAGCTGATAAATCGATTACGTAAAGGGGAAAGATAAAAAAATTAACCTATGTTAACTTTTTTAATATGTTAACATTTAGTAGCATTTCTATATAATAAGAACCAATTTTCAAGATTAATGAAAACAATGGCATATAAAAGAATAGAATGCTTAGGAAGAAACTTAACCAAGGAGCCAAGGAGATGACTTTTGCACTCAGGTCTATTAAACATTGTTGAGAGACATTAATAAAGGCACAAGTAAAAGGAAAAACATCCCATATTCAAGGGTTGGAAGATTTAGTTCTTCTTATGATTTGAATCTAAAATACTTCCCATAGGTCTATATATCAAAGTTTTCATCCCAGTTGATAGTGCTATTGGGAGGTGGTGGAACTTTGAGTAAGGGGGAACTAGTGAAGGGAACCTAGGTAATTGTGTCATGTCTTTGAAAGAGATATTTAATCCCTGGACCTTTCTCCCTCCTCTTGATTTCCAGCAACAATGAGGTAAGTACTTCCCTCTAGCATGCATGCCCTGCAATGATATACTGCTTTGCCACAAGCTCAAGGCAGCAGGACTACGTGGCCATTGACTGAAACCTCTGAAAGTATAAACCAAAATAAATCTTTCCTTCTTTTTAGTTGATTTTCACAGCAATGGAAAATGGATACTAAATCACTCAATGATTTCTATAGATACTATATATATATCTCTATATAGATACTATATTTATATTTGGCTATGCTGGCCAAAATTCCAATGGCAGATTTTTTACAGAAAAAGAAAAGAAAATACTGAAATTCATATGAAACTACAAAATATCCATAATAAACAAAGCAATCATGAGGAAGAAAAGCAAAGCTTGAGACATCATACTTTGTGATCTTCAAAAAGCAACCATAATTAAAAGAGTATGGTACCTATGTATGTACCAAAACATAAACAAATGGGACAGAATATGAGCACAGAATTAAACTCACACATATACAGTCAATTCATCTTTGACAAAGGTTTCAGTAGTATACAGTGGGGAAAGGATTGACTCTTGCAATTATATTAAAAAAATCTATATGCAAAAATTGAAATTGGGCCCTTACCTTACCCTAGATAAAATAATTAACTTTTAATGGATGAAGGATTTACACATTAGATGAAAATCTCTGAAATTCTTAGAAAGAAATCTAGGGGGAAAGTTTCTTGGCGTTGATCTTCATAATTATTTTTTGGATATGACCCCAAAACCACAGGCCAGGAAAGGCAAAAATAGACATGTAGAATTACTCCAAACTAAAATGCTCCTACATGGTAAATAATCAACAGAATGAAAAGACAAATTGTAGAACAGGAGAATACAATTACAAGTCATATATTTGATATTGTACTAATTTCAAAATAGACGTATCTCCCCCAACTCAGAAATCATCATTATACAACTAAAAAACATATATAAAATCATTCTCAACATCTTTAGTTACTATGGAAATGCAAGTCAAAAGTATAATGAGATCACTTCACACTTCTTAGGAAGACCATTTTTCTTCTTTCTTTTTTTGGGGGGGAGGGGTACTGGGTATTGAACTCAGGGGCACTCAACCACTGAACCACATCCCCAGTCCTATTTTGTATTTTATTTAGAGACAGGGTCTCACTGAGTTGCTTAGCACCTCATTTCTGCTGAGGCTGACTTTGAACTCATGATGCTCCTGCCTCAGCTTCCTGAGCTGCTGGGATTATGGGTGTGGGCCAATGCACCTTGGCAGGAGGACAATTTTTATAAGAATGATTACAAGGTTGTTGAAGAATTGGAACCCTTCTACAATGTTGATGGGAATGTTATGTGGTAACTTCACTACATAAAACTGTGGAAATATCTTTTTTTCACACATTTTATTGGTGCATTGTACTTGTACATATTGATGGGATTTGTTGTTACATATTCATACAAGAACACAATATGACAATATAATTTGACCAATTTCACTTCCCAGCATTTCCCCCTCCATCCCTGTCTTGTATCCCTTTTCCTTTACTGATCTCCCTTTGATTTTAGGAGACTCAGTCCCACCTTTCTTTTCCCTTTTCCTCTCTTGCTTCTGCATGTAAGAGAAAATATATGACCTTGACCTTCTGAGTTTGACTGATTCTGCTTAACATGGTGGTCTCTAATTTCATCCATTTTCCTGCATATGATATAATTTCATTTTTATTTGTGGCTGAATAAAACACAAAATATAAAAAAGAACTACCATATGATTCTGTTGATTCCATGCATATAGATTCCCACTTCTATGCAGAAGTATTGAAATCTGTATTTTCAAGAGAGATTTAAAAATAAATAAATCTCACCACTTGTGATAACATTAATGAACCTGGAGGATATTATGCTAAATGGCATAAGTCAGTCATAGAAAGACAAATGTTGCCTAACTACTCTTATGGGAGGTATTTAAAATGGCCAAACTCATAGTGGTGTAGAATATAATAGTAGTTGGTAAATACTTGGGAGTGTACTAAATGTGGTTGTTGCTGAATGGGCATAAAATGAGTAAGTTCTAGGGAGCTGTTTTGCAACATAGTGCTTATAGTTAACCATACACTGTTTTGCACTTCAAAATTTGGTAAAATGGTAGTTCTCTTGTTAAAAGTGTTCTTAACACACACACACACACAACACCACACAAAGAAATATAAAAAAACTTTGGGAAGTGTTTGACATATCTAATGTATTAATTGCAACGATTGTATCATGGGTACTTACTTATGTCCAAGTTCATCAAAGTGAACACATTAAACATATGCAGTTCTCTGTATATCAATTATTATTTCAATATAGCCATTAAGAAGAAAGGGAACCATCTATTCAGTTCACTGCTGTATCTGGCACGTTTTTTGGCACATGTAATGAATATTGACTGTATGAAGTAATGAGCTTTCTTTCAAATCACAGTTACAATTTAGCCTGTAGTAACTGAACTGCCACTTTATTATTCCCTATTTTTCCTTTCAAATATTAGGTTTTTCTGACCTTTTTTCTTTTAAATATTTATTATGAAAACTTTCATGCACACAGTAAGGTTTAAAATAATACAATAACCACATGAATATAGTGCTATGTTTTGTTATATTTGCTTGATACATATATGTATGTGTACACGAATGTGTGTGTGTGCATGAAGAGAGAAAGAAAAGGAAGAGAATTAGTTTTGTTTTGTTGTCATTGTTTTTATTTTCCTATTCTAAATCTTCAGAAAGTTTAAGAACTCATGTGACTTTAGTCATGATACATCTTTAGTTCCTAAAGATAATATCATTCTCCTATAAAATCATAACTGCACTTAGTAAAAGTGAAAATTTGGTTATGAAATATAGTTTATAATAAAATTCCCTAAATGTTCCCTGCATATTGTTTATAGAGGATTTTGCTTATACCTAGTATTCAACCATTTTTCATACATTGCATTGATCATTATGAATCTTAACAATATTTTAGCAGAAGGTGTCCATATTTTTCTCCTGTGATACTAACTTTATAGACACTAGGTTTTCTAAAGTGTTCATAGAAATACTTTTTAAATCATCATTTTGAATTCTCTTAGTCTTTACCAACAGTATAATTTTGAACTCCCTCTAGTTTCAAGTCCTGACAACTTCTTGCTCTTCTCTTGGCATCAGATGGTTTCCCTACTTATTTTTCTGATTTTGGTTTTGTGTTATCATTGTTTTGTTTTGGTTTACCAGCCTACCTTTTTTTACCAATGCCAGATTCAGTATTGTTTACTAGGGTGGTGCACATAGTCTATGGTGAGTATATCATCAAAATAAGAATAATAAAAAATTATAGTATCTTCTATCTTATGTGGGAATCATTATATGTAACAAGTTTAATTGAATTCAACAAACATGTACTAAGCATTCCCTATGTCTTTTCTATTTATTTAATTTTCTGATAGAACAAGGCATGTGTTCAAAGTGCTCAGTAACAAAACAACATAAAAAGAAGCACAATGACCACAGGAAAAAAAATAAAAGAAACTCTTCCAGGTTAAGCAGTAAGCAAGAGGGTTTCCACAGAAAAATACTGAAGGATGGTATCATCCTTAAACTAATCATTGATGAAGGGCAGTGGAAAACTTCAAAGAGAACAGCACACCAGTTCTCTCCAATTAAAGTAATCTGCTCAAATTGACCCAAACCAGATATTTCCTTCAATTTAAGAAATTATAATGCCTACTCACTTTAATCTTTTAGCTGTATAATGAAATCAGATTTACTACCACTAATAAGACTGACATTATTAAACTAGTTCCAAAGCAGCATTTTGATGAAATAGTACAACCACACAGAATAGTTCTCCAGATGTTTCAAGAAAGACCAGCACCCCACCTGATAACAAAGACAATTCAGGGGGTTTGATTGGATTTGTCTCCAAATAAATACAACAAAATTATTTTGACTAAAGAGAAACTGAATTTGGCATCAATATTTACCACATTACTACAGTAGCAATTAAAAGACCATAGATTCAAGTACCTATGTTTTGTATGTATAGTCACACTTGAATTCAAATTTCCCTACAAGGGAAAATGTGAAAGTAATGCAAAATGATATCGTTCATTTTAAAATCCAGAGGAAACACAGCATGAACTTTGGATTACGTGTATAATGTGAAAGGAGTTACGTTCAGATGGTTAGACATTTGGATAAACAGTATCTTTTTCATGTTTGCAATAGGTATTGAAATTATAAAAAATTATATGTACTCTACTCACAAGTTGACAGTTGTAAGACAAAACTAATGAAAAATTTGCTATTAATATTTCACTCTTACTTTTTTGGTTTTCATTCTTTTAATCCTTATCTTCTTGTCTTGGGAATAGATCACTGGAACAAATTCCATTTGGAGGCAAAAAGCCTTATTTGGTTAGACTTTCCTGTAAAGATGTAACTATCTACTTTACTATAGCTATTTATTATGTAACTGGTAGATTAGCTTGACTATAATATATTTATTTGAATTTATATTTCAATGCTGTTTGAAATTTATGATTGTATTTATATATATATTCCAAAGGATTGATGAGTTACTTTTTCCCAGAGTTCTCAAAACTCTGAATATATATGGCAATGCAGCCTCTAAACACACTCATTGTGATTAGACTGTATAGTCATACATCGCCTCAACACTTGTCTCTTCATGTCCTACCCACCAATTTCCACAATCTTCTGCTTACCCATTATGTGTGAAACATTTTTTTAAAGTTTCAGGTATATTTTTACTATTTTCTTTACTCAAATGCAAATAAATCAGAATATGTTATTATTGCATCCTTCTATAACACAAATGTTTGCATTCAAAGTAAATTATTCCACACTTCTCTCTTTTGACCTAATATATCTTGGAGATATTTTCATATCAGTACATGGATAACTCCCCCATTTTTTTAACTTTTACATATTCATATTATTCCACTATAGAGATGTGCCATAGTTTAGTTAACCCATTCCCTTCATAAAGGCACATGGGTTCCTAGCCTTCTACAATAACAAGGAAGATTCATTAAGAATATATATGTCTGAATACAAATGTACTTGTGATTAATTTATAGAATTAGGTTTTCTAAATGAAAGGAAACATGCATTTTTAAACTTTATAAACATTGCCAAATGATTTTTCATAGGAGTTGTATGATTTCGCGCTTCCATTGACATGGTATTAGAGTCATTTTTTCCCATAGGTTTGCCAACAGAGCATTTTGTCAAACTTTGTCATTTTGACCAATGTAATAAGTGATAAGTACTCTCCTACTGTACTTATGACTTAGATTTCTCTTACTGTGCTAATGTTTGAGTGCATTTTCACATGTTAAATACAACTAACTTTTTTCTGTAAACCATACATGGCCTTTGCCTATTTATGTATCATACTGATGTACTTCAACACATCTAGTAGGAATCAGTATTACAACCAGCTTGACATTTAAAATGGAGAGTCTGATGTCTTACTCTTAAATGTACTAAGGAAAATTTGTACACATTCATGCTTTGCTGCAACTTTTGGAACCAATTTGCCACAAATGATAGTTTGGGGCTCTTCACTGTCACCTTATTTTATAGGCTTCCTGGAGTGAAAAACTTAACTTTCCTCACTTTTGTGGCTAATGATTCTCACATTTCTTCTCCACAAATATTGAGAAAATTGTAGGAAGAATTAAAATGCCCTTTGATTTTTACTCAAACAATATTTCTCCATGCAAAGGTCTAACTATCTAAAAAGAACATAATCGGATTCACTCTAAATTTAGCCCTTCAAAACTTATAGATCATCCAGGAAAAAGTCATCAAACTATGTGGACAAACTAAAGACTATTTTAGATATAGGATGAACCAGAAACTTCATCATTACAATACTCTCTCTGAAAAAGAAAGACAGCTGTATAATATGTAATACTCTAAAAGTTAATGAACCAAAAAGGAGTAAAGATATGACATATACTCATAAAGTATGCACTATACTCATATATCACTCAGGTAATTAAAACCAAATTTAAAAAAGGGAAACTATAATGAATTGTCTGTTCTGGTTTTTAACCCATGATGTACCAATCATTCATACTTCCTATCAATTTCAATTCTGCATTAATAAGGCTCTTATTAAAGAAAATGCAACAGGCACATTTTAATTCACTTTTTTTACATATTTCATTTGATAATTATAGTTACACATAATGGTGAGACTTATTGTTACATATTCATAAATGGAGAATCTATTACAATGTAATTTGGCCAATACCATTGCCCCCAAATTTCCCCTTTCCTTTGCCAGCTTCTTCTCTTGGGTTCACTTCCTCTACTTTACTGATCTCCCTTCAATTTTCATGAGATTCCACACCATCACTTTTCTTTTCCTTTTTTTTCTCTAGCTTCCACATATGAAAGAAAATATGCAATACTTGAGTTTCTGAGTTTGGCTTATTTCTCTTAGTATAGTATTCTCAAGTACCACTATCCTGCAAATGACATAATTTCATTGTTTATGGCTGAATAATACTCCATTCTATGTATACACCATATTTTCTCTATTCATTTATCAATTGATGGGCACCTAGGATAGTTATGTATTTTGGCTATTGTGGATTGTGCTGCTGTAAACAAGAATATACATGAACCACTATAGTAGGACTTTTTTTCTTTAGGATGTATACCAAGGCGTGGTATAGTTGGGTCATATGGTGATTCCCTTTCTATTGTTTTGAGGAACCTCCATATAAATTTCGAAAGCGGTTACTAATTTACATTCCCCCCACAGTAGTGTTATATTGTTCCTTTTTGTCAACATCTTCTCCAGCATTTATTATTGTCTGTATTCTTTTTCTTAAAGTTTTGAAGCAATTATTTTTAGTTACATATATCACTAGGATTCATTTCTACATAATTATAATATCATATAATAGCATAGGATATAATTTTCTCTAAATCAGTCCCCAGTAATTCCCCTTTCCATCCCATCCTCTCTCCCACTGTTCCCTTCCCTCTACCCACCTTTCTTCTATTTACTTAAAGAATGTTTTAAAGTACTGTTTTATAGATATATACAATGCTAAGATTCACTGTGGTATATTCAACTATATGCTTAGGAAATATGCAATGGACTAGTAACCAAAAATATGAATGAAATTATGGCATTTACAGGCAAATGGACAGAACTGAAAACCATCACACTAAGTGAAATACACCAGACCCAGAAAGTCAATGGTCAAATATTTTCTCTTCTATGTGAATGTAGTCCAAAATAACAAGGAAAAAAATGAAAAGATGAAAAGAACTGAAAATAAAAAGGGAACCAGAATTCCATCAAAATAGAAGAAAGATCAGTGGAGTAAAGGGGATTGGAAAGGAAGGAGAAAAAATGAGATAAAGGAAGAACAGTGGAATGAATATGACCTAACTTTCCTATATACATATATGAGTATACCAGAGTGAATCTCACTATTATGTATTCTTGATGGCTGCTATTTTGACTGGTGTGAGATAAAATCTCAGTGCAGTTTTGATTTTCATTTACTAAATTGCTAATGATGTTGAACTTTTTTCCACATATTTGCTAACCATTTGTATTTCTTAATTTGATAAGTGTCTTTATTTAATCCCCCCATTTATTAATTGGATTGTTTGGTTTCTTTCTTAGTGTTAATTTTTTTTTTAGTTCTTTATATATTCTGGATATTAATTCTCTTCAAAACACGTGTTTTTCCTTTACCTCACTTGTTCTCTCATGGGCATTAAATACACTTAACTTCGCACTCCCTGAAATAGGACTTTCCTCTTAGATTGCTTTGTACGAATTTTTTTTTATTTTTTCTTTGAATTCCTCATCTTTCCAGATATTCATTATCAGTGTCTCTAACAATTTTTTTAACACTGATTAGCCATTAAATTACAATACCTCAAGGTTTGGTCATGAACTCATTTTTATTTTTGCATTATATTCCTACATATTAGTGAGGTTTTATTATGCCATGTTGTACATGCACAAAATATATTGTGATCAGCTTCATTCTCTAATAACTTCCTGTTCCTTCCCTTCTCCATTCTATTGATCTGATTGCTCTACTATACAGATCTCTCCTTTCTATTGTTATTATTATTGATATTTTAAATAGTGCATTATAGTCACACCCACAAACATGCATGCATACAGGATTCATTTTGATATGGTCACACATGGGCACAGTATAATTTGGTAGAATTCATTCCCCTGTACTTCCCCATTCCTGCCCTTTCTCCCTCCCTCTCAGTCATTTCCTCTACTCAATTGGCCTTCCTTCTATTTCTGTGAGATAGCATTTCAATTTTTTTTATCCTTCAATTTCTAACTTCCACAAATTATAGAAAATATGTGACTCTTGACTTTCTGAATCTATTTTATCTCACATACATAGCAAGATATTTTCAGTTTCATCCATTTATGAACAAATAACAATTTCAATATTCTTTATGAGTGAGTAAAATTCCAATGTGGATATATATCACATTTTCTTTATCCATTAATTTGTTGATAGGCACCTAGTTTGGTTTCCTAACTTGGCTAATATGATGTAAAATGCTATGAATATCTGTATTATGCAGATATCACTGTAGTGTGCTGATTTTAGTTCTTCTGGAAAAATACCAAGAAGTGGGATATCTGGGTCATAAGATAGTTCGATTTCTAGTCTTTTGAGGAATCTCCATATTGCTCTCCAAAATGGTTGTACAAATTGGCAATCCCAGCACTATTAAAAAAACTGTACCTGTTATCCACTATCACCATTCCTATTATAATTTGTATTCATTTTTATTTCTTCAAAGAACAAGGAAGATATTTTATATATCCTATTTTTATTGCATTATAATTACACATAATATGGGGTTCATTTTGACATAACTATACACACGGAGTATAATTTGCTCTAGCTCATTCTGCAGAACTTTGTCTTTCCCTCCTCTTGTCCCTCCCCTATTTCACTTAGTCCATTCCACTGGTCTTCCTTCTATTTATTTATAGCTTTTCTCACATTAATGTTTTTTCATTTTTTGTTCCTTTTTATCAGTTCTAATTAGTTTTGCATGACAGTAGAATGCATTTATGCACTTTGATAAATAATAAATGTATGGAGTATAATTAATCATTTTTCTGGTTGTACATTTTGTGAATCACACTGGTCCTACAGTCATATATGTGCATAGGTTGATAATATCTGTTTCATTGTACTACCATTCTTACCTCCATACCCCCTTCCCTCCCTTCACTCCCATTTACCTAATCTAAGGTAACACTATTCTTTCATAACTGCCCCCCTTGTTGTGAATTAGTATTCACATATCAGAAAAAACATTCGGCCTTTGGTTTGGGGGGATTGACTTATTTTGCTTAGCATGATGTTCTCTGACTCCATCCATTTACTAGCAAATGTCATAATTTCATTCTTCTTTAAAGCTGAGTAACATTGCATTGTATGTATATATACATCACATTTTCTTTATCCGTTCATCTGTTGAAGAGCATCTACATTGGTTCCATAATTGAGCTATTGTGAGTTGAACTGCTATAAACATTGGTGTGGCTGCATCACTGTAGTATGCTGATTTTAAGACCTTTGGGTATATACAGAGGAGTAGGATAGCTGGGTCAAGTGGTGGTTACATTCCCAGTTTTCTAAGGAATCTCCACACTGCTTTCTAGAATGGTTGTACCAATTTGCAATCCTGCCAGCAATGTATGAGTGTACCCTTTTCCCCACATCCTTGTGAACACCTATTGTTGCTTTCCTTCTTGATAATTGTCATTCTGAATGGAGTGAGATGAAATCATAGAGGAGTTTTGATTTGCATTTCTCTAATTGCCAGAGATGTTGAACATTTTTTCACATATTTGTATTTCTTCTTCTGTTAAGTGTCTGTTCAGTTCCCTAGCCCATATATTGACTGGATTATTTATTTTTTTGATGTTAAGCTTTTTAAGTTGTTTATATATCCTGGAGATTAATGCTCTTAGGTGCATGTGGTAAAAATGTTCTCCCAATCTATAGGCTCTCTCTTCACATTATTGTTTCCTTTGCTGAGAAGAAGCTTTTTAGTTTGAATCCATCCCATTTATTGATTCTCGATTTTACTTCTTGCACTTTAGGAGTCTTTTTAAGGAAGTCAGATCCTAGGCCAACATGGTGAAAAATTGGGCCCACTTTTTCTTCTATTAGGCACAGGATCTCTGTTCTAGTGCCTGTGTCTTTGATTCACTTAGACTTGAGTTTCATGCAGGATGGGAGATAGAAGTTTAATTTCATTCTGTTACATGTGGCTTTCCAATTTTCCCAGCACCATTTGTTGAATAGGCTATCTTTCCTATAGTGAATGATTTTGGCACCTTTGTCTAGTATGAGATAACTGTATTTATGTGGGTTTTATTCTGTCTGCTATTCTGTACCATTCGTCTATGTCTGTTTTGGTGACAACACAATCATGTTTTTGTTATTGTTCCTCTGTGGTATAGTTTAAGGTCTGGTATTGTGATGCCTACTGCTTCACTTTCCTTGCTACAGATTGCTTTGGCTATTCTGGATCTCTTATTTTCCCAAATGAATTTTATAATTGCTTTTCCTACTTCTATGAAGAATGTCATTGGGATTTTAATTGGAATTGCATTAAATCTGTACAATACTTTTGGTAGTGTGACCATTTTGACAATATTAATTCTGCCTATGCAAGAGGATGGGAGATCTTTCCATCTTCTAAGGACTTCTTCAGTTTCTTTCTTTAGTGTTCTATAGTTTTCATCATAGAGGTCTTTCACCTCCTTTGTTAGATTGATTCCCAAGTATTTTTGAGACTATTGTGAATGGGGTAGCTTTCCTAATTTCTCTTTCAGTAGATTCATCACTGATGTATAGGAACGTATTTGATTCATGGGTTCTGGTTTTATACTCTGCTATATACTGAATTAATTAATTAGTTATGGAAGTTTTTTGGTAGAATTTTTTGGATCTTCTAAATATAGAATCAGGTCATTAGCAAATGGTGATATTTTGAGTTATTCTTTACCTATTTGCATCCCTTTAACTTCTTTCTTCTGTCTAATTTCTGTGGCTAGAGTTTCAAGGATGAGGTTGAATAAAAGTGGTGAAAGAGGGTATCCTTGACTTATTCCAATTTTTAGAGGGAATTCTTGTAGTTTTCCATCATTTAGAATGATGTTGGCCTTGGGTTCAGCATATACAGCTTTTACAATGTTGAGGTATGGTCCTACTATCCCTAGTTTTTCTAGTGTTTTGAACATGAAGGGTGTTGTATTTTGTCAAATGCCTTTTCTGCATGTATTGAGATGATCATATGATTCTTGTTTTTAAATTGATTGATATGATGAATTACATTTTTTGATTTCTGCCTGTTGAACAAATCCTGCATCTTTTGGATATACACCCACTTGACTGTGGTGCACTATCTTTTCAATGGTTTGTATGTGATTTACCAGAATTTTATTGAGAATTTTTTCATCTATGTTCATCAGGGATATTGGTCTGAACTTTTCTTTCCTTGGTGTGTCTTTGTATGGTTTTGGTATAAGGGTGCAATTAGTTTCATGCAATAAGTTTAGAAGGGTTCCCTCATTTTATATTTCATAGAATACTTTAGGAAGAATTGGTGTTAAATTCTTTGAAGGTCTTGTAATACTCAGCTGAGAATCCATCTGGTTCTGGAGTTTTCTTGATTAGTAGGCTTTTAAAGGTGTTTTTAATTTTATTACCTGTAATTAATCTTTTAAAATCATGTATATCCTCCTGATTCAGTTTGGGTAGGTCATATATCTCTAGACATTTGTCATTATCTTTAATATTTTCTATTTTATTGGAGTATAAATTTTGAAAATTCTTTCTAATTATGTTCTGTATTTCAGTATTGTCCATTGTGATATTTCCTTTTTCATCTCCTATTTTACTAATTTGAGTTTTCTCTTTTTCTCCTTGTTAGCATGGCTAGAAGTTTATCAATTTTATTTAGTTTTTTCAAAAAACCAACCTTCTGTTTTGTCAATTTTTTCAATTGTTCCTTTGGTTTCAATTTCATTGATTTCAGCTCTGATTTTAATTATTTCATATCTTCTACTGCTTTTGGTGTTGATTTGTTCTTCTTTTACTAGGGCTTTGAGATGTGATGTTAGGTCATTTATTTGTTATCTTTTTATTCTTTCTAATGAATGAACTCAATGCAATGAACTTTCCACTTAGTACTGCTTTCATAGTGTCCCAGAGTTTTCGCCTCATTGTATCAGTTTTCTCAATTACCTTGAAGTATTTTTATTATTTCATTCTTTATACTGCTCATTCATCTTTCAATAGTTTATTATTTAGTCTCCTTGTATTAGAGTAACTTCTATTTTTTATGTTATCATTGATTTTGAATTTCATTCTATTATGATCTGATGGAATGGAAGGTATTATCTCCATTATTTTTATATTTAGTAAGAGTTGTTTTGTGGCTTAAGATGTGGTCTATTTTAGAGAAGGATCCATGTACTACTGAGAAGAAAGTGTATTTGTTCATTGATGGAAGAAATATTCTATTTAGGCCTGTTAAGTCTAAATTGTTGATTGTATTATTTTGTGCTATACTTTCCTTTTTAAATTTTTGTTTGGAAGATCTGTCCAGTAGTGAGGGAGGTGTCTTAGAGTCACCCAGTATTATTGTGTTGTGGTCTATTTGATTCTTGAAATTGAGAAGAGTTTGTTTGATATACATTCATGCTCCATTGTTTGGGGCATAAGTATTTACAATTGTTATGACTTGCTGTTATGTAATTCCTTTAGGTAGTATGAAATATTTTTATTTGTCCCTTTTGATTAATTTGACTTGAAGTCTACTTTATCTGAAATGAGGATGAAACACGTGCTTGTTGTTCAATCCATATGCATGGTATGTCTTTTCCCATCCTTTTACCTTCAGTCTGTGGATGTCTTTGCCTATGAGGTGAGTCTCTTGCAGACAGCATATTGTTGGATCTTGTTTTTTAATCCAATTTGCCAGTCTATGTCTTTTGATTGATGAGCTCAGGCCATTAACATTCAAGATTATTATTGAGATATGATTTGTATTCCCAGTAATTTTGGTTTATTTCTGGTTTTCAATTTGACTTAGTTTTCCCTTTGATTGACCTTTCCATTAATGTAGTTCCTCTGTTTGCTAGCTTTCTCTTTTTTTCACTTTATTCTCACAGAATAATTTGTTGAGAATGTTCTATAGTACAGGCTTGTTTCTAGTTGGAATTCTTTTAAATTTTGATTATCATGGAGAGTTTTTATTTCATTTTCAAATCTAAAATTATATTTTGCTGGATGTAAAATTCTTGGTTGGCATCCATTTTCTTTAAGAGCTTGAAATATATTATTACTGGACCTCCTAGCTTTGAGCATCTGGATTGAAAAATAAGTTGGGATCCGAATTGGTTTCCCCCTATATGTAATTTGATTTTTTTTCTCTCATAACCTTTAAGATTTTTTCCTTGTCCTGTATTTTAGTCATTCTCATTATAATGTGTCTTGGTGTATGTCTGCTGTAATTTTGCACATATGGGGTCCTGTAAGCCTCTTGTATTTGATTTTTCCATTTCATTCTCTGGGTCTGGGAAATTTTCTGCTCCTTCATCTGGGCTGATAATTCTTAAATTTGTTCTTTTTGTGTTATCCCATAATTTCTGGTTTCTTACCATTTTATCTGCATGGTTATCTTTATTTTCAAGATAATTTATTTTGTTTTCATTGCCTGAGATTCTGTCTTCCAAATGGTCTAGTCTATTGGTGATGCTTTCCACTGAATTTACCATTTGGTTTATTGATTCCTTCTTTTCAAGGATTCCTGCTTGCTTTGTTTTTCAGAATCTCTAATTCTTTATTGAAGTGATCTTTCACTTCCTGTATTTTCTCTTTGATTCACTCCTTATACTGTCCTTTACTTCACAGATCAGTTTATGCACATTCTAAAATCCTTCTTGAAAATTTCTTCTACTGTGTTGTCAGTGTATTCTTTTAAAAAAGTATTTTTAGTTGTAAATGGACACAATACCTGTATTTTATTTATCTATTTTTATGTGGTGCTGAGGAGTGAATTCAGTGCTTCACACAAACTAGGTAAGTGGTCTGCCACTGAGCTACATCTCCAGCCTGTCAGTGTATTCTCTATTGGACCATCTTGGTTTGTTTGGGACACTTTGCTCCCCATTTTTTCATGCTGTTTGTGTATTTTCCCATCCATCAGTATGGATCTGAGGCAGTACAGATTCTACCCTATAGACTTATATTGTCCCTGAAAGTTTCTAGTACCTCATCTTTAACAGGAAGAACAATAACAACAGTGCCCAGTGTAAACAATGTATAGCCTTAAACCTAATAACTCATGCTAAGGCATCTACTGCTTTCTTGCCATGAACAGAAACAATGGGTTCAATCATTGTCTACAATATAGACAGAAGATTTGCTAAAAGGGTTTACAATTTCAAATGTTGGACAAATAGAGAACAGAAGTAGTGTAGAATATGATGTTCAAGAGGGAGGAGGGGAGAAGCTAGGAGTAAAATTCCACAGGAAGAGTGGAAGAGGAACTCATAGAGATTAACTATTGGCTGGAGAAAAGATAGAAAGAGAATCCAGGAAAACAGACAAGTGAAAGGAAGAATACATAAAAAGGAAAAATATAAGAATACACAACAAAACTGCAAAAGACCTTTCATATATCACCATCCTCAACAAACTGATGCATGAAAAATACCTTGCTCCAAATATAGTAGAGATGTTAGAGAATAAAAAATAAATAAAATAAATCTTGATGGAAAATTGAACAACTGTATCATTGGTGTTCAAAAGTTTCTCACCCGTCTCTGACTTCTCATGGGTTTGTCAGCCTCAGACTGGCCCTCATAGACCTAGTCACTATCCTATGGATCTGGGCTTCAGATACCCCAGGATCAGCCATGTTGCTGTCTCAAGATCTCAAAGCCATACTAAATTGCATGAGAGACCACCTAGGATACTCTCACATAGAGGAGTCTCCCTAGCCTCTGTCTGGGGATGCTGACAAGGACCTGGAGATCCAATATGAGAGTACCTGACATTTTGGCTGTGCCTGGAATATTCCTCCTGTGAGTGTTGGTGACCGCCATCTTGCTGCTGCTTCTCACAGTTGCTCCATGCCATTTTTTTTGTCTTGTTTTTTACTCTATCTTTAAAACATAATTTAAGATTGGCTATTTTCATACCTCCAGTACTGCTCTTATTGCTCAGGATTACTTTGGCTCTTCTGGGCCTTTTATCCTTCCATGCAAATTTTAGGAGTGGTTTTCCTAGCTCTGTGAAGAATGTCATTGGTATTTTGGTGGAAATAGCATTGAATCTGTAGACCACTTTTGGTAATACAGCCATTTTGAAAATATTAATCCTGCCTACCCAAAAACATGGTAGTTTTTGTCATTTTCTAATTCTTCTTCCAATACTTTTGTGGGTGTTCTGTAATTTTTCATGTAGAGGACTTTTACCTCTTTGATTAGATGTATTCCAAGATATTTTGAATGGAAATGTTTTCCATATCTCTTTCTTGCAGGTTTCTCATTAATATATAGGAAAGCTATTAATCTGTGTATAATGGTCTTGTATCTTGCCACACTGTTCAATTTTATTATTAGCTATAGCAGTTTTCAAGGGAATTTTCTGGATCTTCAAAGGATAGAATCATGTCATCAGCAAACAGATTATTTGAATTCTTCTTTCCCTATTTGTATCCACTTATTATAATACTCTTTCCTAATTGCTCTGGATATAGTTCTATGTACTGTATTGAATAGGAGTAGTGAGAATGGATATCCTTCTCTGGTTCCTGGTTTTAGATGTAATGGTTTCAGTTTTTCACCATTCAGTATGATGCTGGCCTTGGGTTTGTCATATATAGCCTTTATGTTTCTGAGGTAAGTTCCTTTTATCCCCAGTTTCTCTTGTATTTTTAATATGAATGGATGAAGAATGTTTTCAAAGGCTTTTATGCATCTATGGAGATGATCATATGAATATTTTTCTAAATTCTATTTATGTGATGACTTATATTTATTTAATTGTACATGTTAAATTAATATTGTATAACTAGGATAAAAGCAAATTGTCCTTATGTAGAATATTATTAAGTTCTTTTTCAATATGGATAACTAATATTTTAAAAGTACTTTGGCATATATATTTATTGGGAATACTGATATCTAGATTATTTCCTTTATCAGTCTTCATCTTCTTTAGGCATGAGTATGATAATGGCATCATAGAAGAAATTTGGGATTCTTCCCTTCTTTTCTATTTTATGAAATAACATCAAGAGAATTTGCCTCCCTCTTCTTCAAATAGCTTCTAGAACTCAGTTAAAAACCCTACTGGTCCCAGGCTTGCTTTATAGTAAAGATTTTTATTACTGCTTCAATCTCCTTGCTAGATGTTGGTGTACTTAGAGTTTCTATATTTTCTTGGTTTAATGTGCATAGGTCATAAGTGTCTAAAGTTTGTTAATATCTTCCAGATTTATCAATTTGAATATATTTCCATAATATCCTCTAATTTTGTTCTGGACTTTAAAAATGCCTGTGGTGATCTATCCTTTTACATCTCTAATTTTGTTGATTTGAGTCTTCTCTCTTTAGGTTTGATTGGCCAATTGTTTATCTATTTTGCTTACATGTCCAAATAACCAACTCATTGCTACTTTGATCCTTTTTCTTTTTATTCTCTGTTTCATTAATTTCATCTGTGATATTATTTCCTGTATTCTCTTGGTTTTGGAATTAGTTTCAATCTGATTTTTAGGACCTTGCAATGTAGCATTAGGTAATCTAATCTGGATGTTTGCTTATTTTTGACATAGGCAATTTGCTACGCCCTCTTCAATGCCCCTCAGTGCTTCACAAGGATTCCACTGAGTTATAGAGATGTTTGCAAGGTCTCATCTTCCTGGGAATTGGGGTTGCTGTTTCCTGTTGTCTTGTTTAATTTGCCTATGCTTGGGAACAATATTATATTGGATTTCTGGGATTTCTAGGGTCTTAGGGGATTTAGAACACGAGAATCAAACAGCTAATCATACTGGATATAACCAAGAAAGGCCCTTGTTCTGGAGTGATAAAAGAATAAATTGGAAAGAATGCTATGCTCATTTCCAGCAACTTATGCTAAATGGCACTGCAGATGGTGACTACTCCCAGATGACCTAGGGCAGAAAAACACGTTGTTCCCACCTTAACTCCAGACAAACAAGTCACAAACAAAGTTATTAAGGGTAGAAAATTAGTCCCAACAATTCAGACATCATTTGGTAATGCTTATTTGGTTAATGGAAAACTATGGTATCCTCTTAGGAAACCAGCTTCTGATCCCTTAGATTTAGACCCCCCCCTTTTATCTCCCACTGGCAGAATACACCCTGGATGGCATCGAGTATATTATAATGGAAAATGTTCATGGAAAGCTCATCTCCCCTTTTTAGAATATTTAAACTATATGAGACCCTGGTGTTTGCTTATTTACTCTGAACAGCTTTCTTGGGCAAGACAGGCTAATGCTTACTGGGCAAAAGTAGGAAGTGTACTGCTACTAATTGGCCTAAATTAGCTCAGTTATTCAATGATCCAGAGAAAGCTCAGAAAGAAACTCCCTATTGTTCCTGTTAATCTAGTTATTAATAACATAGTGTAAACTTATATGTTGTTCATAGAAATGACTTCTGTGCATGATGTTCCCAGTAATATAGAAAGTAGAACTAGTTAAAGATTATATCGAAGAATACTTAAAAATATTATGAAGAGTTGATAATATTTAACCTGCTAATACGTTTTGCTTATTGTCTTATAGTTTGTGTCAGTTTCTTTTTGTGTGGGCTCAAGATATTGTACTCAAGCTAGAAGTTAACATATAAAAATAGTGTGTGGAAAAAATAAAGTTAGAACAGAATTTAGCCTCAGATCACTGAGTCTGTTTTGCTTTGTTCTTCACCTCACCGACGTCATCCCAATCACCAGAGAGCACCACGACCCTTGTGCTAGGGCTGGACCCTGGCAGTAATTAAAGTTATAATTCTCCCCTTAGATCAATGTATCGCTATTATCATTTGATTTCAGTAATTTTAAAAATTCTTCCTCACTTCTTCTAGGATCCATTCCCTATTAAAATGTGCGATTTATTATTAATGTGATTATGATATTTCCTTATGTTGCTTTTGATTTCTAATTTCATTTGCTTATGATATGAAAGTTTCCAGGGAGTATGTTGATTATTTTTATTTACTAAATCTTGCTTTTTGTCTTAAAATAGAGTCTGTGTTGGAGATAATTTCGTGAACCCCTGAAAAAAATGTGATTCAGATGCTCTTGGATGAAATAGTCTGTAGATGTTTGTTAGGTTTATTTTTAGTTATAGTATTTTCAGGCCTGAAGTGTATCTGTTGATCTGATGCCCAGATGACCTATTTATAGGTGAAATATAGGTAATGAAAACACCTAGTATTATTGTGGTGGAGTCTTCCTGAGGCTTTATGTTAATGTGTTTGTTTATGCAATTAGGTGCACTCTGGTTGGGGCCATAAAGGTTTATATTGTTATATCTTCTTGTTGTTGGATTGCTCCCTTCACCAGTATGAAGCCACATTACTTATATCTTCTTTGCTTCTTTGATATCTGCTTTGTTGCTTATAAGGTAGCTATACCTGCTTGGTTTGGGATTATATTTACATTGAATATCCTTTTCCAACCTTTTACTTTTAGTCTTTCATTGTCCTTGCCTGTAACATGAGCAAATAGTATATAACAGAGTCTTGATTTTTATCCACTCTACAGGTCTATGTCTTTTAATTGAAGAGTTCTGAACATTTAAATTCAGAGTCAAAATAGATAGATGCTTATTATTCAAACTATTTTGATTGGTTTTATACATTTAATGAAGTCTTTGTTTAGGGGGTACTGGGGATTGAACTCAGGGGCACTTGAATACTGAGCCACATCTGCAGCCCTATTTTGTATTTTATTAAAAATCACGGTCTCAGTGAGTTGCTTAGGGCCTTGCTAAGTTGCTGAGATTGACTCTGAACTCATGATCCTCCTGCCTCAGCCTCCCAAGCTGTCAGGATTACAGGCATCCATCTCCATGCCCAGCCTTCATACAGTCTTAATTCTCATTTGCTTAACTGATTTTCTATTGTGCTTCATCCATTCAGGATCTCTGGGGTTGGTTTTAAAATTATTCTCTGTTGTTATTTCCTTAATTATTTTCTGTAGTACTGGTTTAGTGGTCATGTATTATTTTAATTTATCCACATCATGGAAAGTATTAATTTCTTCTTTGATTCTGAAGGATACTGTTGCTGTATACATCAAGCTTGGTTGGTGATTTTTTTCAGACTTTTGGTTATCTCATTATAAGGACTCCATGATTTTATATTCTGAACTGAGAACTCAGACATAAGACACATTGGTTTACCTCTAAATGTGATCTGAAGTTTTTCCCTTGAGAGTTTTAATATACTATCTTTTTTCCCATACTATCCATTTTGATTTTCATGAGTCTTGGAGAGATTCTTTTTTGATCTTATCTATTTCAGGAATTTTATGACTCTTATGTTTGAATATTCATTTAATTTCTGGACGGGTTGACATATTTGACTCCATGGAAATGTTATAGGCCAGGCTACAAATGCAATGTTTAAACAGAGTCCAATTTACCCTGAGACTCCATGTTATGTAGAAAATGCTTCTGTGGGAACACCCTGCCTCTGTACCCATCAACAGTTGCTTCAC
The DNA here is from genome assembly GCA_020662805.1 of Glaucomys volans. Classification (NCBI taxonomy): domain Eukaryota; kingdom Metazoa; phylum Chordata; class Mammalia; order Rodentia; family Sciuridae; genus Glaucomys; species Glaucomys volans. Next base: position 112,570 of record JAJEJO010052573.1, read on the forward strand.
AAAGCATGTTTGGCAACACAAAATGGAAAATCTTATATAATATAAAATTGTTCTTTCTTTGGTTCCTAATTTTCTTGGACAATGTACCCTGTCAACAACGATTGTCTAGATGTTGGTACCTATTCTTTAGCTTGTACCCAACTAAGGTCCTTTAGACCCACTTCCCCTTCTGCTTATGATTTTAGATCTCAGGATGTTAGTTTGAAGTTTTGAAAAATAACAATAGACACGATTGATACACTGACTTATGGTATAAAAACCCTGCAACCCTATCCTCAGGACTGGTTTCCCAACAGCCATTTTGGGCATTGTGTGAGACAGTCAGCTGGCCAGCTAATAAAGACTCCCAAATTTGAACTACTTACTGGTGATTGGTCTGTTCTTCAGTTGTGACCCACAACATTCCTGAAGTTAAAAATTTTTCTGCTCTTATATATTTTTAAATTTTGTTTTAGTTGTAGATGGATACAGTACCTTTATTGTACTTATTTTTTTGTGGTGCTGAGGATTGAATCCACTGCCTTACATATACTAGGGAAGTGCTCTACCACTGAGCTACATTCCCAGCCCTCTGCTCTTATTTTACTAAAATTTTTCTTAATGACCTAAGTCTGAATCTCCATGACCTCTTCAATTCCAATAACACAAATTTGTTCTTTTCATGCTGTTCCACAGTTCTTGTGTGTTCTGATCATGATCTTTTTTATTCTTTAGTTCGTATTTGTCATGTTCATATACCCTATCTTCAAGGTCTTAAGTTTTGTTTTTTATGTAATATAATTTTCTGATAATATTTTTAATTAACACTTTTATTTTATTTATTGTGTCCTTAACTTTGAGGAGCTCTGATTGATCTCTTTTCAGAATCTCTCTACTGAAATGATTTTTCAACTCCTATGTATTCTCTTTGAATTCATTTCTTAGATTTTTTTTTGATCATTAATATTTTATAATCATCTTTTCATAGTTTTTCTCTGAAATTTTATCCCCTTCAAATCTGTGGATTTCTTAATTGGGGCATTATAAATTTGGGGGAAGACTCATTTAGATGTTTCTGCATGTTTTCAGAGGCTGTAGATTCATGCATGTGCTGAGATGAAATATTCCCCTTCTTTTATGTAAGGATCCTTTTTAAAATAATTATCTCTTAGTAATAAGTGTTTTGCTCATGGTGTATCTTAGCTTAAAACACAGGTTTAGGGTATTCCAGATGTTAACTTCAATTTCTATTGCCTCTCTATTTGTCACTGCAGTATGCTGATTAAATTCTCTATTGGGCAACTTCCGCAACTCTGTAGATTATTCTGAACCTTTGTATTTCCTCTGCATGATAAACTCATTTTATACTGATTTTATGCTATTCCACATAGTTATGATACCATTAATCCTGGATTCATTCTGAAATATTATATTATACTGTTACTGATGAGTTCAACATGACAGCTTCAAGCTGGGTTTCATGGGAGTAAAATGGTAGTCTTTGGAAGGTAATCCAAACACCATTTGTTTCCTATATTTCTTTTTATCCATCTCCAAGTGGAAATTGAACTGTGGTTCATTGATTCACATCAAATTCACAAATTATATGAATTGATACTACAGAATTTCTGTTTACCAATTTATAAAATGATGAATACTTGTATTTGCTCTTTAATGGAGCCTACCAACTGACCAAAATACCAAGGAAAATCAATTAATGATAAATCTTTACTTGGTAGAGAAGAATAAAATTTCCAACTTATTTATGAAATGTTTATTCCAAACTATGGTAGTATTTGCTCCAACATTATAAAAAATTCCTCTTTCCTAATTATGGTTTGCATATGAGGTTTCCCCAAAAGCACCACTTAATGAAGGAATATTCAGATATAAAAATGATTGGATTATGAGAGCTATAACCATATCAACTCATCATCATTTAAATGACTGGGTAGTAACTTTAGGCAGATGGGGCAAGAAGGGAGCAGTTGGGGCACTAACATCATAATCTGAAAGGGTTGTTCTGCCCTAAAGTCCATTATCCTTTCCCTCCCTCACTCTGTTTCCTGATCCTGCTATTAGATGAATATCTTTCCTTTCCTAAGTCCTTCCCCAATGATGTGCTTGCTTCCTCACTTTGGGACCAGATCAATGAAATTGGTCATCTATAAACTGAGGCTTCTGAAATTATGAGCCCTAAATAAATATTCCCTCCCTTAATTTGTTCTTGTCAGTTATTCCGGTCACATTGATGCAAAAGTTGACTAAAACACCCTCTATCGCACAATCAATTGAGCTTTAAGTTGGATGCAACCTACCACTTTGATTTTATAAGCATTTTGAAATTACTTTGTACAATGTGTATTTCTTGTCATTATTGTGATGATTCTGTTCAAGAAATAATGTTAATGATCCCATATTTTAGGGCTATATACTCTGGGAAACTTCTGGTCTTCAGATGCTATAAACATTACCTTTCCCACTGTTGTACCATAATCAATGCTTTTATTCCTAAGAAAATTATCACTACTTTAGAAACTTGTTAGAGAGCAGTTGTTGGACTTGGGTTTTAGCTAAGCAGTACAGCACCTGCACAGCATGCACAAGGTCATGGATTTGACCCATAGCATCTCAGTAAGTAAAGTGGTGTAAGAAGAAAATCATGTCATACAATGATATGAAATGTTAAATCACTTTGTGTTTGAAATATTTATTGAGCACTAATATATTAGAAACTGAGGATGTGGAGATAATTAAATGAACAATGTCCCACACCATCTGGAGTAGAATCAGTAAGCAAATGAATAAATAATTAAGTCATTTTAAGTGTTAAGAAGAAAAATGAATGGTTGAATTATGAAAGTAACAAGGATATCTGATTAAAATTAAAAGTTAAAGAATAACAAATATAACAAATTAATATGCTTTCTCTCTGTGAAGAAAAAAGTTATCCATTGTAAACTTACTGGACCTGATACCAAGCCATTTAATTTTCTTGACCACACTGTACTGCCTGTTTAAACTCCACAAACTGTTTTAGTCAACCTTTTTGCTGCTATGACCAAACATCTGAGAAGAATAATTTTAAGGAGAAAAGTTTATTTGGGGGCTCACAGTTTCATAAATCTCAGTCCATAGATAGCTGGTTCCATTCCTTGGGATTTTGAGACAGAAAATCATGGGAGAATGATGCAGCAGAGGAAAGTAGGTCAGTACATGATGGACATAAAGAAGCAGTGAGAGACTAATCTCAGATCACTAAATATATACTGCAAATGCACACCCCCAATGGAACACCTCCACAGTCACATCCTATGTGCCTAGAGTTGCCAATCAGTTAATCCCTATTAGGGGGTTAATGTACTGATTAGGTTAAGATTATCATAACTCACTCATTTCACCTCTAAACTTTCTTGCATTGTCTCACACATGAGCTTTGGGGAGACACCCAATATCAACACCACACACTCTCACACAAAATATCCATATTAGAAAATATAGTTTTGGCAATCCCTAGTAGTGGATTAATTGTGCTTTAGAATCTTATTATTTAGAACTGTAATATGTTTTTCTAACCATAAAATTCAAGGTCCCATATCTTTGTTATTTTATCATGTTAAACATAAAATTCTAAAGTTACTTCGTATATTTTCATTCATCATTAGTCAAATATAAACAGTATTACTAAACAAATACCTCTTAAAATCTTCATCAATTAGGCATGTTATATGGTATAAACACTTTTAGTCACCATTCCTTGATTATATTCACTTAGATGTTAGACTAAATTATCACTGAAGTCAGTAGATGAGGTGATATCTGGCACATGAAACACTAAGGAATCTATTAAAGACTTATGTTTTAAATAAGATCTATTATTTTTATCTTTCTTTTTATTTCATGTTAAATAGGCAATTCTTTTCAAAGAGTAAATAATGTCTTATCAGCTATCAAGGATCCAAACTCTAGTTAATAAATAGTATGAAGCGTAGGCTTATTTTCTCTACTATTACCACTACCATGAGTCAAACCACAAGAACATTCAAGAATGTTGGAGATAATTTTGGTAGTTATTCTTTGGGTTAAAGTAATGTAGTAAAGGAAAATGACAGGTTTTGTTAAACAGGCTTGAGTTGGATTCTTTATGTGTTCTTAACTAAATGCTTCAATCTCTTCAAGTCACAATTTATTCATATGCTAACTAAATGGGGTTAATTATACTTACTCACAGGGGTTTATTGTGATGATTAAGAGACTTAATCTGTGAAAACTGTTTAGTTCAAATCTAGCATGTTGTTTGGAAAATGTCAGTTGCCTTAAATTTGTACAATATTATTGAGTGTCTAATTAAAACTATTATTGTATTAATTTAATTAGTAATACAATAATTATTTTAATATCTACTATTCCTTATGATTATTATAGGTTCATTTTTTATAATAACAAATAATTAGAGTATTTGATTTGTATGTAACAGTCATTCAGTAAATATTATATTGTAAATTCATACTATGATATAATCTTTTCACTTTTGACCAGAATCTCCAACAAGAGTTCATTGACCATGAATTCTTTAGAACTGAACACAAATTGAAGCTTTGTTTCCACCATTTATTAGTTGTGGAGCTTTAGGAAACTATGAATTTTATTTAATTTCCTCTTCCATAAAACAGAAATAATACTATTACATTTACAGAGTTTCTATAAAAATTAAATGATATCAACACAAAGTTAAAAATGCAAAGTCCTATACTTTTTATAAGCATCTTTACTTCTCCAAGAGATAATGAATTATTTCTGTCCTAAATCAATATTAGTGGAGAGCCTTCAAAATGGCAGATTAGAGAAGATTACTTTCCTGGTCACTCTGGTGTAAAGCCAAGAATTCACATCCACAGCTTCTCAGAAAAGTGAGAGAGGGAAACTTTTCTGGGAATTAACTTTGGACATTCAAGTCAGATTGGGGAATCAGGCCATTGGATGTAACAAAATAAAGAAATCCCCAGTGTGGCTGGGGCCACCAGTGGTGCCAGTGAGTGCCATCTTCTCTGCCCTAAAGTAGTGGAGCAACACATCCATTAAAGGATTCCCCAATTTTAGGAGGTCTGAGGTGTTTGTGGATACAGAGAGACCAGAGATCAAAGACTGCACAACTAACCTGAAAAGTATCTTGCAAAATAATATTGTGTAGAGGGATAGAAAAGAAGAAATCACCTTTCTTCTGGCTACCAGGGGAATTGGGGGAAGGAACCATTTTGTAGATCAATTTCTAGTATAGGGAATGGCACTGGGACATCTGAATAATGGCAAATGTAAGTAACCTGAAAAACAGGTTTGGCAAACCCACAACACATGGCATAGTGTGTGTCTAAGAGACCAGAAGAAAATCAAAATTGGGGCAGGGTTTATATAGGGAAAAACCCATTAGGAAAGCACACCTGCCTTTCCCCTCCTCTTCCAGAATGGCCACTTGTAAGATAGCAGCTTGCTTGCTTGACTGGGAAAGTCACACCTGGCCAAACTCTGCAAGAAAATGGATGCCAACCAAGGAAACTATACCCAGAAAAATTAAGGTTCAGATTTGACAATGAAATAAAAAACTTTCATGATAAACAAAAAAGAATTCACAACTAGAAAGCCTGCATTACAGAACATTTTCAGCAAAATATTTCATGAAGAAGAAATGAAAAATAAGAGAAACCCAGGAAAGGGAGGAACTACACTAAAGGAATTGTCAATCAAAGGATAAACCAATTCAAATTAAAAACCAGAAACAAACCAAAATGACAGGGAATTAAAACAATTTCTTAATAATTGCATTTAATGTACATGCCCTTAACTCATCAATCAAATGACATAGACTGTCAGATTAAATTCAAAAACAAGACTCAACAATATGCTGTCTCCAAGAGATTTGCATCATAGACAAAGTCCTCCACGAACTGAAGGTAACAGGATGGAAAAAAAAAAAACTTATCGTTCACATGGATCTTGTAAACAAGCAGGAGTTTCTATCCTCATATCAGGTAAAATGAACTTCAAGACAAAATTAATCCCAAGTGACAAAGAAGGCTATTTCACACATTGAAAGGAAGTATACACCAACAAGACATACAGATCTTAATATTTATGCCCCCGACAATGAAGCATCTACATACTTCAAACAAACTCTTCACAAATTTAAAAATCAAATAGACCACAATACAATAATACTGGGTGACTTTAATACACCTCTCTAACCACTTGATATATCTTTGAAACAAAACCAAATAAAGAAGCTACAGAACTAAAAAATACAATTAGTAATTTAGACTTAACAGATATATATAGAATATTCCATTCATCAATGAGAAAATACACTTTGTTCTCAGCAGCATATGGATCCTTCTCTATAATAGGTCACATCTTAGGCCACAAAGCAACTCTTAGCAATACAACAAAATACAGATAATACCTTGCCTTTTATCAGATCATAATGGAATGAAATTAGAAATCAGTGATAAAATAAAAAATAAAAACTACTCTAACACTTGGTGACTAAATAATACACTGTTGAATGAGCAATGGATGGTGGAAGAAATAAGGGATGAAATTAAAAAAAATACTTAGATATGAATGAGAATAGCAACATATCAAACTCTCTGGGACAATATGAGGGCGGTTCTAAGAGGAAAGTTCATTGCATTGAGCTCATTTATTAAAAGAATAAAAAATCACTGATTAAATAACAACTTCAAAGCCCTAGATAAAGAAGAACAAATCAACACCAAAAGCAGTAAAATAAAGGAAATAATCAAAATCAGAGCTGAAATTAATAAAATTGAAACAAAAATAATTTTAAAAAAATTAAAGAAACAAAAGTTGGTTCTTTGAAAAAATAAATAAAATTAACAAACCTTTAGCCAGCTAATGAAGAAAAAGGGAGAAAAATCTGAAAATATTAAAATTTGTGATGAAAAAGGAAATATCACTGACATTACTCAAATACAGATGATAATTAGAAACTATTTTGAAAATCAATACTCCGTTAAAATAGAAAATTATGAAGAAATGACAAATTTATAGAGACATATGACCTATGCAAACTGAATCAGGAGGACATAGAAAATTTCAACAGATCAGTTTCAAGCAATGAAATTGAAGATACCATCAAAAGCCTACCAACTAAGAAAAGCTCAGAACCAAATGGATTCTCATCTGAGCTCTACAAGACTTTCAAAGTATAGCTTGCACCAATACTCCAAAAATTATTTCATGAAATAGAAAAGGAGGGAGCCCTTCATTTCAGTGGAACAAGCCTGGTTCTACATATGGAAACCAATAAGTGTAATTTAAAAGCATTTGACAACATTCAGCTTCCATTCATCCTCAAAACACTAGAACAACTTGGGATAGTAGGAATATACCACAACATTATACAAGATATATATGGTAAACTTAAGGCCAACATCATCCTAAATGGAGAGAAATTGAAAACATGCACTCGAAAACCTGGAAGAAGACAGGGATGCTATCTTTCACCACTTCTATTTAATATCCTTGAAACTAGTCAGAGCTCTTAGAAAAAAATAAAGAAATTAAAGGGATAGCAACAGGAAAAATAGAATTCAAACTATCCCTATTTGCTGACAACATGATTCTGTATTTCAAATATCCAAAATACTCCAACAGAAAGATCTATAAATCATAAATAAATTCAGCAAAGTAGAAAAATATAAAATCAACACCCATAAATTAGTTGTGTTCCTATTCACCAATGATGAATCAACTGAAAGAGAAATCAGGAAATCTATCTCATTCACAATAGCCTCAAAAATAAAATAAAATATTTGGGAATCAAAGTATCAAAAGAGGTGAAACACCTCCACAATGAAAACTACAGAACACTAGAAGAAGAAACAGATGAAGATTTTAGAAGATGGAAAGATCTCCCATATTCTTGACTATGCAGAATTAATATTAAAATGACCACAATACCAAAAGCATTATACACATTTTATGCAACTCCTATTAAAATCCCAATGATGTTTTTCATAGAAATAGAAAAAGCAGTCATGAAATTATTTGGAAAAATAAGAGACCCATAATAGCCAAAAAAGTCCTTAGCAAGAAAAGTGAAGCAGGAGGTATCACAATACCAGAACTTAAACTATATTGCAGAGCTATATATAGTAACAAAAATGGCATGGTATGGGCACAAAAGCAGACACAAAGATCAATGGAACAGAATAGAAGACACAGAGTCATGCCAACATAAATACAATTATCTCATCCTAGACAAATTTGCCGTAAACATACATTGGAGAAAAGATAGTCTCTTCAACAAATGGTGTTAGGAAAACTGGAAATCCATATGTAGTAGAATGAAATTGAACCCGTCTCTCACCCCACATAACACTAAACTCAAAGTGGATCAAAGATGGAGGCATTAGACCAGATACTCTCTACCATGTACACTTAGGAGCTTACTTCCTCAATAAGACTCCTAAAGCACAAGAAGTGAAATCAAGAATCAATATACTGGATTGTCTCAAACTAAAAAGCTTCTTTGTGGCAAAGGAAACAATCAAGAACAGAGAGCCTACAGAATGGGAGAAAATCTTTACCAGTAGCACCACAGATACAGTATTAATCTCCAGGACATACAAAGAACTCAAATAATTTAACACCACCACCACCACCACCAACAACAACAACAACAAAAAAAAAAACTAAAAAAAACAAATACCTAAATAACTCAAACAATAAATGGGCAAAGGAACTGAACAGGCACTTCACAGAAGAAGAAATACGACAGGTCAAAAATAGATGAGAAAATGCTCAACATCACTAGCAATTAGAGAAATGCAAATTAAAGCTACACTGGGATTTCATCTCACTCCAGTCAGAATGGCAATTATCAAGAACACAAGTAACAATAAATGTTGATGAGGATGTGGGGAAATAGTTTCACTCATACATTGCTGGTGGGACTATAAATTGGTGCAACCATTCAGGAAAGCAAAATGGAGATTCCTTAGAAAGCTTGGAAGTGAACCATCATTTGAACCAGTTATCCCACTCCTTTGTTTATACCTAAAGGACTTAAAATCAGCATACTATAGTGACACAGTCACATCAATGTTTATAGCAGCTCAATTCACAATAGACAAGCTATGGAACCAATCTAGGTGCTCTTTAACAGAGGAATGGATAAAGAAAACATGGTATATACAGAATGGAATATTACTCAGCCATAAAGAAGAATGAATAATGGCATTTGCTGGTAAATGGATGGAATTGGAGAATATCATGCTCAGTGAAATAAGCCAGTCCCAGAAAACCAAGGGCAAAATGTTCTTTCTGATATATGGACACTAACCTACAACAAGGGAGAGAAGATTAGAAGTGCATTGGACTAGATAGGGTGGAATAAAGGGAAGGAAAGTGGGAATGGGAATAGAAAAAAACAATGAATCAGATATATCTTTCTTATCCTTATATATGAATATATCACCAATGTAAATCTACATCATGTACAACCAAAATTATGGGATCCTAATTGGAACAAGTTATGCTCATTTTATATAGTATAATATGTCAAAATACACTCTGTTGTCATTTATATCTAGACAAATAAAAATAGAAAAAATTATGATATTTAAAAAAGAAGAAGTATTATAAGAATTTGCTGCTATTTGAGCCCTGTGACACTTCCCTGGAGTGTGCATCAAATGGTACATTAAAAATGTGGAAAAATCTTAAAATTAAAAAATTAAATTACATTTTTTTTTAAAATGAACTAGTGATTGAGTTGAGAACAGGTTTTTCGTGAGCATTTTTAAAATTGTTTGATAATTCTAATTCAAATTTTGATTGTGTTTTCTTGAATCTCAGGAAACAAAACTGCAGAATGTGTAAGAATACTAAGCTGCAGGTAATTTTTTAAAATGTTACTAATGAAGAATATAAATAATGAAGAAAGAACCATTATCAGAAGCATAATTTGTTTAATTATATTGTATTTTTGGAGCAGTTTTAGAGTTACAGAATCATGAAATAGACATTGCATATAGTTTCTATGATTAAAATTTTATATTAGTATGATGTGCTCTGATTTATAAACAAATTAATATACAACTCTAAGTAAAGTCCTTTCTTTAATTTTATTTCCTCAATTTTTCTCTAATGCCTATTATCTATTACAAGAATTTATCTAATAAACCATATTACATTTAGTTTTAATGTTTCCTAATGCTTCTGGAGAATAATTTTTCAGAATTTTGCTGTTTATGATGACTCCCAGTTTTGAGCAGTACTTTTCATGTGTTTCATGAAGTGGCTTTCAATTTGAGTTTGTCTTAATTTTTCTCATGGTTATCATAACAAAGTATCAAAGACTTTGTGTTTTAAAACAATAGATGTTTATTCTCCCACAAATTTAGAAGGCAGAAATCTCAAACCATGGTGTCAGCATGGCTGTATTCCCTCAAATGCCCCTAAAGAGGATAATTTTTTGTCTCTTACTGCTTAGAGTAGCTGCAGGTGTTCCTTTCCTTGTGGATTTATAATGCTAATATCTGTTTCAATCTTTACACAACCTTCTTCTCTTATCGTTGTGTGCCTTCATAGTGTGTCTCATTTAAGAATAATTATTATTGACTTTATGCCTCCAATGGTATGAGTACACCACCCCAACAATTATAGGTGTGAACAAAAGGGAGGTGTGGTCTTTGGAAATTGATTAGATGAATTTGGATAGAACTGTCGTGCATGGTATGAGTCACCTTCTATGAGGATCCAAAGAACCACCTTGTCTCTTCCACTATGTAAGAACACAGCAAGAAACTCCCATCTGAAAACCAGAAATAAGGCTCTTGTTAGAAAACAAATCATCCATTGACTTCATTTTGAACTTGAAATAAAACATGGTATATACAGCCCCCTGAAACTGAGAAAGAAATTTCTGTTGCTTATAAGTCATCCTGTGTATTTTTTGTTATAGCTGGACAAATTCACTAGGACAGGAATAAATTGATCCAAGTAGGTAAATGACTTTTATGCTGCAAATTATAAAATATTTCTGAAAGAAGTTAAAGAATACCAAAATAAATGGGAATATATCCTGTGTTAATGGATAGAAAGACATAACAATTTTTTACTCAGACAAAAAGATTACAAGGAAAGACATCCACGGGCTAATACTTCTGATGAACATGGATGCCAATATTTTTTGAAGTCTTTTTATTCCTTTTTTTAGTTTATAAAATTTTTAGTTTGTTCTAATTACTTATATTGATAAATTTTTCAGCAAATTGTGAAAACAACAGCACATCAAAAATATTATACATGATAAACAACTGAGATTTATCCCTGGCATAAGGTTGGTTTAACATGCACAAATCAATCAATGTTGTACATTAGCATGCTGAAATACAAAAAAAATTTCAATTGATGCAGAAAAAGTGTTAGACGAAGTTCAACATCCTTTATTGACAAAAACTTTGAACAGTTTAAGCAGAGAAGGAGTTCCTCAGTATAAATCAGTTCTATTCATGAAAACTCACAGTTAACATCTCATCAATGTTGAAGAACTGAAAGCTTTTCCTTTAGTATTTGGTACAAAGAAAGGATGCTCACTCTTGCCACTGTGATTTGTCATATTGCTAGAATTACTATGAAATCAGATAAGGGATTCAAGATGGCACAGATGAGTTAGGCTTCAGATTTCAACTCCTCTGCTACTTAGAATCAAATCAGGGAGAGAACACCTGATTAGAGAGGTTGGCAATGGAGGGAATGTTCTGAGATACAATACTGGACTGTCAGAGATGGAAAGATTCAGAGATTTTGGTTATTTTAAATATATTTTTAGTTGTAGATTGACACAATAATTTATTGTATTTATTTATGTGGTGCTGAGGATTTAACCCAGTGCCTCTCATGTGCTAGGCCAGCACTCTACAACTGAGCCACAGCCCTAGCCCCAGATTTGGGTTATTATAACAGAAAATAGGGGAAAAGGTTGGCTAGGAATCAGCACCTGCACCATCAGGAAAGATTTTAGGGGATAGGTAATAAAGAGAGAAAGATAGAGAGGCAAACCTAACAAGCTTACTTTACAACCAGTGATGGAAGAGAAAGTCATAGGATGTTAACCTGGGATAAGAGCTGCATGGTCATCTGAGGATCAAGAAATGTTCTACTTTTCTCAACTTGCTAATGGAGAATTGGGGAGAGCAAAGAAGCCACTATGCATAGACCATATCTAAGCTTATATCTCTGGAAGCATCTCTACAACTTTATTATACCTAGAGATATCAGCTAATAATATCAAATGGACTGTCTTGGAAGAAGGCTGGCTGAGTAACCTGTAAAATGGAATCACTGTGAGCTGACGGCTACTGAGGTCCCACCCTCTCTCTAGCATCTGCAATGGAAGTTAGGTAGAACAGTGCAGGGAGTGTGGTGTCTATGGAGAAGTATGCACCTCTGCTACCAGCCAAACACCTTGGTCTGGAAGGGCAGAGCCTAGAAAACCATGCTCATTTCTGCCATCAGTCAACATCACACCCCCCCACCACTGGCAGACATCCTGTGCCCTAGTCACATACACTCGGGTCATAGACAACCATCCCAAGCTTCAACTGCCACCATGTGTCTCATCCACTGTCCCACACCCCAGGTTCTAGCTTGTACCCATCAAATTGCCACACACCCAACCATTGTACCCTGCCCTAAACTGTTGTTGCCACCACGTATCCTGGCCACTACCCTGCACATCACTTGTAAGCTATTGCCCCAAACTCCAACTATGGGACCATCCCCATGCCTCTGCTAAATACTCTTTCACCCAAAGTATCAACACCTACAAGGGCAAGCCCACAACTTTTTTATATCTATGACAGCAAGAAAAAATTTCTGCATTTTAAATATCTCAGCAAAAAAGTGATTCATTTTATGATTGTTGTTCTATTCACTCTTTTGTGTAGTGTTTTGCTCTCTTTTCCCTCATTTATTTCTCATAATTCCAAGTAATTTTATTTATTATGCTGGTTAGTTTTCTTTCTCAATATTCTTTTTTTTTTTTTTTTCTTTTTTATTGAACACAAATGGAGTA
>JAJEJO010052573.1:125747-190076 GCA_020662805.1 Glaucomys volans
CCCCCACCCCTCCCTTCCCTCTATGCTAGCTATCTTTCCTCCATTCTTGCCATCTTTCCCCCCCACATTATGCATCATCATTCATATATCAGAGAGACCATTCGGCTTTTGGATTTTTGGGATTGGCTGATCTCACTTAGCATAAGAGTTTCCAACATCATCCATTTACCTACAAATACCATAATTTTATTCTTCTTTATGGCTGAGTAATATTCCATTGTGTATATATACCACAGTTTCTTTATCCATTCATCTACTGAAGGGCATCTAGGTTGATTCCATAATCTAGCTATTGTGAATTGAGCAGCTATGAACATTGATGTGGCTGCATCACTGAGGCAATCTGATTCGGACAGAGCACTAATCTCCAGAATCTACCAAGTACTCAAAAATCTTTACACCAAGAACACCAATAACCCAATCAATAAATGGGCCAAGGAAATGAACAGACACTTTACAGAGGAAGATCTACAAGCAATCAGCAGATTTATGAAAAAATGTTCAACATCACTCGTTATAAGAGAAATGCAAATCAAAACCACCTTAAGATTTCATCTTACCCCAATTAGAATGTCTTTTATCAAGAACACAGGCAACAACAGGTGTTGGCGAGGATGTGGGGAAAAGGGTACACTCTTACATTGCTGGTGGGAGTGCAAGTTGGTGCAGCCACTCTGGAAAGCAGTGTGGAGATTCCTTAGAAAACTTGGAATGGATCCACCATTTGACCCTGCTATCCCACTCCTTGGCTTATACCCAAAGGACTTAAAATCAATATTCTTTTCTTATTTCTCATTTCCATTCCCCTCCATTATTTCTGTGTCTTTTTTCCTAACTAATTTTTTTTCTGTCTTCCCTCAATCTCCTACCTCTTTTACCTCATAATTTTCTCCCCTTCTTTCAACACAATTTAATACTAAGTATATTATCATTAATACCTAAATTCTCACCCTTCTCAATATTATTCCTCACCCAATTTTCTGATGTGTTATTGGATTTGTAGAGATCAATAGTAATAAATTTTAGATATATATTGATGTACAGTCTACCCTTAAATTTCCCCTCTTATTTTTGGTTAATCTAGCCTCTTAAAGCAGCTCTGGTGGTTTACCTTCGCACTTAGATTATGCTCATTAGACATGCTTTCTTCTGGGATATAATCCCAGAATAGAACTTTTTGTAAAAAGATAATAACACACTAAAGGACCCCACATAAAAGAGAGGGAGAGAACACAGCCACATCAATCTTTATAGCAGCTCAATTCACAATAGCTAGACTGTGGAACCAACCTAGATGCCCTTCAACAGATGAATGGATAAAGATGCTGTGGTATATATACACAATGGAATATTACTCAGCCATAAAGAAGAATAATATTATGGCATTTACGGATAAATGGATGGAGTTGGAGATTATCATGCTAAGTGAAATAAGCCAATCCCAAAAAAACAAAGGTAGAATGTTTTCCTTGATAAGCAGATGACGATATAGAAACTGGTTGGGGGGGGGTGAGAGAGGAATGGAGGATCTTTAGATTGTGTAGAGGGAAATGGGGGGTGGGCATATGAAACATGTTGGAATGAGACAGAAATCATTACCCTATGTACATGTGTGATTAACAATAATGATATGAATGTACATCATGCACAACCATAGAAATGAAAATGTGTACCCCATATGTGTACAATGAATCAAAATGAAGTCTGTAAAAATAAAAAAATTTTAAAAAATAAATTAAAAAAAGAGGGAGAGGAATAAATCACAATGGATGTATAAACATAGGACCAAAGAAAACATGAGAAAACAAGCAAACATCATACCATAGTATTTTCAAGAAATTCAACCCACTCAACAACTGCATGCACAGACATCAAAATGGATGAAATGCTGGACAAAGAATATAAAAACTTGATTGTTAAAATAACCAATAAATTAAAAGGTCTAAGAGGGAGAAATACAAATTATGAAAAGGAATTTTAATACAGAGATGAGGTTCTTTTAAAAAATCAATCAGAAATCTTGAGAATGGAAGGCAAAATAAACTAAATAAGAAAGTCAGATGAACTTTCTTCCATAGGTTACATCAAATAGAATTTCAGTGCTTAAATACAAGGTGGACATGCTGCACAAATCAGACATTATTCAAGAAAAATATAAGAAACTATGATCAGAATATTCAGGAATGCTGTGACAACGTTAAGGGATCTAAATAAGGGACAAAGGTATTAAAGAATGAGCACAGGCTAATGACATTGATAAGCTATTCAGTGAACTAATAAAAAATAAACTTCCCTAAACATCGGGAATTGGATGGATATACAGAGGTTTTGAAGCACTTAGATCCTCAAGTACACAAGACAGGAAAAGAACTTCTTCATGAAAGTTTGTAATTAAAATGCCAAAAATCCATATCCAGGAAAAAAGTTTACAACTGCAAGAGAGAAATGTCAAGTAGAATGAAGAACAAAAGTCACATAATATTGTTTGAAAGGATTTAGAAAAATCTTTTGACAAAATTCAACTTTTTCATGATAAAAACCCTGAATAAATGGGTTTTAGAAAGAATTTGCCTCCACATCTTAAAGACAATATATGAAAAACCCAAAGCTAACAACATTGAACGTGGAAAAATGAAAGCATTTCTTCTAAAATTAGGAACAAGATGACGATATTCATTCTCACCACTCCTATTCAATATGGCACATGAAAATTTAATCACAGCAATTAGACAACCAAAAAGGGGAGACACAAATAGGGTTCGAAGAAGCCCAATTATCACATTTGCAGATGATATGATCCTGTACTTCAACAAAAGATTTCTGGAGCTGATAAATTCAACAAAGTTGCAGAATTTTAAAAAATCAATAGCTTTTCTATATACCTGTAATGAATCTCCTCATCAAAATCAAAGAAAAAATTCCATGCAAAGTAACCTACAAAGTATAAAACACTTAGAAATAAATCTAACAATTGTGGTTAATATCGCTACAATAAAAATTACAGAACACTGAAAAAAAGAAATAGAAGAAGACACTACAAAAAGGAAAGACCTCCCATGTTCAGGAGTAGACAGTTAATATTGGTAAAATGACCACACTTCCAAAAGTGATTTACAGATTCAATGCAATCCTCATCAAAACAGTAATGACATTATTCATAG
The DNA here is from genome assembly GCA_020662805.1 of Glaucomys volans. Taxonomy (NCBI): domain Eukaryota; kingdom Metazoa; phylum Chordata; class Mammalia; order Rodentia; family Sciuridae; genus Glaucomys; species Glaucomys volans. Next base: position 128,909 of record JAJEJO010052573.1, read on the forward strand.
ATCTTGAAAAAACTGTTCTAGTATTCATATGGAATAAATAAAAAGAAAAAAAAAGCACCCAAAATACCCAAAGCAGTTCTGAACAAAAAACATTTCTGGAGGCATCACAGTATACAATTTAGTATAACTAAACAACTAACACAACTAAACAATATAGTACTGGCATAAAAACAGACACGTAGACCAATGAAAAGAATATAAGAAACAGAGACTAATGCTCACAGGCACGGTAATCTGATCCTTGACAAAGTCACCAGTACCTACAATAGGGCAATGACAGTCTTAAACAGATGATGCTGAGGAAACTAGATATCCATATGCAGTGGAATAAAACTAGAATCCTATCTCTAAACCTGGAAATAAGTCAATTAAAAATGGATTAAAGGGCTGGTGATATAACTCAGTTGGTAGAGTACTTGCCTTACATGCACAAGACCCTGGGTTCAATCCCCAGCACCACACAAAAAAAATGGATTAAACGCCTAAAAATTGGACCAGAAATACTGCAAATGCTGGAAGAAAACTTAGGAGAAACACTAAGTTTGACTTCCTTATTAGGATTCCTAAAGCTCAGGAAATAATATAATAATAATAAATTGGATGGCATCCAATTAAAAATATTCTACACAACAAAGGAAATAAGAGAATGAAGAGAGTGTCTATGGAATAGGGAAAAATCTTTGCCAGGTAATCTTCTGACAGAAGATTAATATCTAGAATATATAAAAAATCAGAACACAACACGAAAAAGGAGAACCCAATTAATAAGCGTGTAAATGCACTAAACAGCCATTCCTCAAAAGAAGTACAAAGAGCAAACAAATGAAATAGTCTTCCTCATCTTTAGTAATTAGGACATTTCAAATCAAACACACTGAAATTTCATCTTACTTCAGTTAGAATGACAATCAACATCACAAATAAAAATAAATGCAGGCAAGGATGCAGGGGGAAATGAAGTCTTACACTGTCAGAAGAAATGTAAATTAGTATAACCACTATGGTAATCAATATGGTGGTTCCTCAAAAGGTTAGAAATAGAACAACTAAATGTCCTAGCTATACCACTCTTTGGTAGTTATCAAAAAGAATTAAACATCAACATAGTATAGTGAAAAATACATACCCATATTTATAGCCAGGTAATGCACAATAGTCAAATTATGAAACCACCCAGATATCTGTCAAGAGATGAATGGATAAACAAAATGTGGTATATAAACACAATGAAATTTTATTTAGCCATAAAGAAGCACAAAATTATATCATTTACAGAAAAGCAGACGAAACAGGATGCACCATATTAAGCGAAATAAGCTAGATTCAGAAAGTGAAGAGTCATGTGTTTTCTTTCAAATGTGGAAGCTACAGATTAAAAAAAAAGGAAAAAATGGATTTTATGAAAATGAAGGAAACCCCTTGGGGTAAAAGAAGGGGTTCAGTGAGGCAGAAAAGGAAAGATCAAGGGAAGATCCTGGGGAATGTAATTGACCACATTGTGTTATGTGCATGTACAAATGGGTCACATGAATCCCACTTGTGTGTATAATTGTTGCATAATATTAAAACATCTTTTAAAAGACCATGATATACAATCAGGCAGAAGAAAATTAAGGAATCCTAATCGGAACAAAAAAAGCATGATTTTCTCTATTTTCAGATGACATGATCGTCTGTGTATGAAATGCCAATGACTCTACTTAAATATTTAATTAATAATTAATAAATATATGCAACAAAGTTCAAGATACAAAACAACCACACACAAATCTGTGTCATTTCCGTGAACCAAAACTGACCTATCAAAAAAAAAACAAGGAAACAATCCATTTATGACAAATAAAATATACTTGGGAAAATTTTTATTAATGAGGTGAATGATCTGCATAGTAATAAAGTAAATATAAAATCTATAGATGTTGAGAAACATTGAAATATTCAATGTAGTAAAATTCCAATTTTTATAAATTGAGTAAAATTTATTAGAAGTTTATTCATTATAAGTAATTCATATTGAAAGCTGAGGGGTTTTTTTTTCCTTGACATAGACAAGTTTATTTTAAAGGTTCAGGTGGTTCCCAACTTATGATGGTTCAACCTGTGATTTTTGACTCTACAATTATTCAGTGATAGACACTCAGTAGAAACCATATTCTGAGTTTTGAAATTTCATCTTTTCCAAGATTAGCAATAGGTAATATGCAATGCTGAACAGCAGTCATGAGTCACAGCTCTCAATCAGTCATATGATCAGAAGGTGAATAATCAATAATCTACAGAGCATTGTGTTGCTAAGATAAGATGTTCAGTATGTTAGGTGTCATATATACATTTTCAATTTACAATGAGTTTATCAGGATGTAAACACATCATAAATCCAGGCACTACTATATATAAAATGGCATAGGCTCGGTTCACAAAAACAACATGGAGTAGAATAAATTAGGAGAGGCCCCTTGACTGCATATTATGGATCACTATGTAGCTGCAGTAATCAAGAAGTTCAAGTAGAGTGATATGTGGATCAACGGAACAGAATACACCCATCCAGAAATAAACTACAAAGGTACACTCATTTGATTCTAACAAGAGAGCAAAAGCAATTCAATGGAGAGATGAAGCCTTCTCAATAAATGACAATGGAGCAATTGGACATCCATAGCAAGGAGAAAAAATAAACGTAGACCTATACTTCGCACTGTATACAAATCAACAAAAAATAAATGGTAGAATTAAGCATAGAATGTAAAACTACCAAGCTTCTAGAACAAAATAGGAAAAAAAAACTTGGAAACAAAGGCTAGGAAATGAGTTGTTATATTTGATACTAAAAGTATTATCAATAAAAGTAATAATTAAGTTTAGACTTCCACAAAATATAAAATTTTGTACTATGTAAACTTAAATGAAGTGAATTGAAAATACAAGCTATAAACCAGGAGAAACTATTTTGCAAGTTCAGAAAATGCGTACTATCTAGAATATAGAATAAAGAGTACTACTGATCATGGACAAAAGACATGAAGTGTCAAGTCACTAAATAACATATGAAGATGGCAAATGAACCTATGAAAAGATGACTACTTTTTTAACCATTAAAGGAATGCAAAATAAAACCATAAGATTTAAAACTTGAATTTGTCATAATGGCTAAAATAAAAAATAATGACAACAACAAATGTGGGTGAGGATTCAGAAAAACTGGAAAACCAACACACTGCTAATTAGAATGTAAAAAGGGATAGCCACTCTTTGGACAGCTTGACAGTTTTTAAGAAAACTAAATATGGAATTAGCAAAATATCCTCAGCAATTAGAATTTGATATTTATTTCAGAAAAATCAAATCTTATTCAAAAACTTATATATGAAAGATAGTAGATTCATTATTTTAATTGTGGCAAAATATACATAACATAAAATTTTCCATTTAAACATGTTTATATTTTAATTTCTCTACTAACATTGCTCCACATTGTTTCGCAACTATCACCATCTTTGTCAACTCACTTTGCACTTTTTAAAAATTTAATCTCTGTACCCATTAATCAAAAATTCCCTATTTCCCTCTCCTCTCAGACCTTAGTTACTATTATTCTACACTTTCTCTCTGAAATTTCTACTTTAGGTATCTCATAAATATGGTATTATATGTCAGAATTTCCTTCCTCTTTAATATAGTAATGTACCTATGTGTACCAATGTGAATGTATGTATGTATACCAAAGTGTGTGTACCTCACATTTTGCTTCTCCATGAATTTTGTGATGAACATTTGGGGTACTTCTTCCTTTGGTCTTTTGTGAATAAAGCTGATATGGACTTCATATATGTACGAATATATTTGAGACCCTGTTTTCTTTGTTTTGTTGATATATATGTAGAAGTGAATTCTATGGATCATATGCAATTCTGTTTAATTTTTTGTGGAACCTCCATACTGTTTTCAATAGCAACTACACCAATTTACTTTGACACCTACAGTACAAAGGGTTATAATTTCTCCATATCCTCACCACCATTGCTATGTTTTAATAATAGCTAATGTTGAGTGATTCTGAGCATCTTTTCATGTACTTACTGGACATGTATATGTCTTATTTGGAAAATTTCTATGCAAGTCCTAAGCAAATTTGAAAAATCAGGGGTTTTTTTCATTATTGTTGAAATATAAGAGTTCTTTATATATACTAGGTAATAAAATCATATGACACAATATATACAAATATTTTTATCCTTCTGTTTTATCTTTTCACTCTGTTGATAACATTCTTTGATGAACTGAAGTTTTTAATTTTGACATAATTTTTTCTATTTTTCCTATGTTGCCTGTGCTTTTGGAGTCATATACAAAGAATCATCTCCAAGTCCAATGTCATGAAACTTTTCCCCTACGATTTTTTCTAAGAGTTAGATAGAATTAGCTTTTCTGTGATGTTTTAATTCACTTTAGTTAATTTTTGTAAGAAATCCACTTCATTTTTTCCAATGTCCACATATAATTTTTCCAATTCAATTTGTTTAAAGCTTGCTTTTACCCAAGTAAATGATTGTAGTATCCTGGTCAAAAATTATTTGATCCTATATGATATGAGCATTTATTTGTGACCACTTTGTTCCATTCCATTGATCTACTTCTCTGTCTTTATATCAGTAACACATATTTTTGAGCATTGTGACTGTTATAGTTTGAATCTGGAGTGTCACTCCAAGTTTCATGTGTTAAAAGTCAACAGTCTGTTGTGCTATTGGAAGATGATAGAACCTTTAAGAGGTGGGGCCTAGTTGGAGGAAGTTAAGTCAGGATGTGCCCTTGAAGGGAATATTAGGACTCTTGCGCCTTTTTTCCCTTTCTCTCTCTTCTTCTCTCTTCTCTTCCCCTCCCCTTCCCTCCCTTCCCATCCAATCCCCTCTCCTTCTCTTCCCTTGTCCTCTCCTCTCCTCTCCACTCCCCTTCTCTCTCTCTCTCTTTCTCTTTCTCTCTTACCATCTGCCATAAAGTGAGAGCAGGTTCTTCTACTAAATGTTTTCTGTTATGATGTGTTTGTTGTCTTCCACTGGCCCAAAGTAATGTGGTCAAAGACCATAGCCTGAAACCTCTGAAACCATGAGCCAAAATAAATCTTTCTTCCTTATATGTTGATTTTCTCAGGTACTTTTTACAGCAACTAAAAGCTGACTGATACAGAAGCTTTATATTAAGTTTCAAAATCAGAACATTTGAAACTTCAAATTTGTTCTTTTTCAAGGTTGATTTTTTTTTAACCAGGGATTGAATCCAGGGGTTTTTAACCACTGCGCTATGTCCGCAGTGCCATTTATTTATTTATTTATTTATTTATTTATATACAAAGAATGACAGGGACAGTTACTGAGGCTAGCTTTGTGATCCTCCTGCCTCAGCCTCCCAAGCTTCTGAGATTATAGGCATGTGCCACCACACCTGGCTTGGTGAGGCAGTTTCTACTTATTGACTGTTTTTGTTATAATAGGGTCTTCAATTTTGTTAACACTTTCACTAATTAAACATGATTACTAAGTCAACTGAGAAGTTCATGTAGATTTCTCCTCTTTGTTTTGATAATGTGACATATTTTACACCTTTATTTTCATATATTAAAACATCTTTGCTTTCTAGAAATAAATCCCACCTTCTCATAGTGTATGATCCTTATGATGTGCTGTTGAATTGTGTTTGGTAGTGCTTTGTTGATTATATTTGAACTAGTATTCAATAGCGATGTATCTGTAGTTTTTATTCCTACACTATCTTTATCTGTCTTTGGAATCAGGGTAATCCTGGCCTCACAGAATGAATTAGATAATATTTTCAAATGATTGGAAGAATGTAAATCTTTTTGGTGTTAATACTTTTTAAAATATTTGGTAGAATTCACCGTGAAGTCATATGGTCCTGACTGTGTCTTTGTTTGGAGGTTTTTGCTTAGCAATCTCTTTTCTAGTTAAAGGTGTATTCAGGTTTATATTCCTTGTTTCTATCTTGGTAAGTTGTTTCTAGAAATTATTATATTTCAAGCAGTTTATCAAATTTTTCAGTGTACAATTGTTCACTGTCTTCTAATACTTTCTATTTCTGTAAAATATCTTTTGTTTCTGTATTAATTATATTTTAATAAAGTCCCCACTTTTGTTCTGGATTTTCATTGTATGAAACTCCTATTTTATTTTTTCAGTCAGGTCAGTCTACCTGATATGTTGTCTATTTGTTGATCTTTTCAAAGAATCATCCTATGGTTCTCTCTCTCTCTCTATGTATATATATTATATATATATATTTTTTTTTTTTTTTTTTTGCAGCGCTGGGGATTGAACCTAGCACCTTGTGCTTGCAAAGCAAGCACTCTACCAACTGATCTACATTCCTAGCTCATATTTTTTCTATTGTATTTCTTCTAATTTGTTTATCTCTGCTGTAATCTTTATCATTTATTTTTTCTGTAAACTTTTGGTTTAGTTTGTCCTTCTTTTCCTATTTCCTTAGCTATAAATTTAGATTGTTGATTTAAGATCTTAATTCTTTGGACTGTCAGCACATACAGTCATAACTTTCCTTCTTATCACTGTTTTTTGCTGAATCATTTAAGTTATTCTATGTTGTGCTTTTGTTTTCATTATTCTCTACATACTTTGTGATTTGTCTTATGGTTTATTCTTTAATACATTGGATATTTAAGAGTGTGTTATTTAATTTCCACATATTTGTGGACTTTCCAGTTTTCCTTCTGCTATTGATTTCTACTTTCCTTTCATTGTGATTGCAAATTTTATTTTATCTTATTAATATTAATATTTTACCTTACTAAGACTTGTTTTGTGGAATAACATGTATTCCAGATATTGTTGCAGAAACACTTGAGAAAAATTTATTTCTGCTATTGTTGGTTGAGTTTTCTCTCTTTTAAGTCCATTTGGTCTACAATATTTTTCAAATCCTCTATCTTAGTATCAGTCTTCAGTATGAACTTTTATCCATAATTAAAATCAATATATTAAAGACTCCCTCTATTATTTTTTATCTGTTTCACAAATCCATTCTGTAAAAATTTGCTTCCAATATTTTGGAGTTCTGATGATTCATCATAAATTTATAATTGTTTCATGTTGGAGAATTGACCATTTTATCATAATATAATAATTATTTTTTCTATTGTAAAATGTTTTTATTGAAATTCTGTTGTGTCTGCTATTGGTATGACCACCTTTGCTGTCTTTTGATGTTATTTGTATTGGATATCTTTTTCCATCCCATCACTTTTAACCTTGCCTGTCATTGATCTGAAGTTAGTCTTTTGAAAATTACTTAGAGTTTTATCATGCTTATTCCTTCAACTAATATATGTCTATTAATAGTACATTTTAATCCATTTATAATTAACATAATTAATGACAGGGAACAAGTTACAACTGCCATCTTGTTATAGGTTTATAGCTGTTTTGTCCCTTATTCCCTTCAAACTACCTTCTTCTCTGTTTAGGTTTTCTTTCTTTGGTTCACTTGTTTGTTTCTTTCTTTGTAAATGATGACACATTTTGATATCATTTACCATTTCTTTTTTATATATTCTATAGATATAGATACTGTGTTTGTGTTTACCATAGGGATTATATGCTACATCCTAATGTTGTGAAAACTTATTTTACATTGATACCAATTAAACTAAAATTGCATAAAAATCTTATTTACAATTCTTTTTTATTGATATCACAATTACATCTTTGTGTATTTTGCTTCTATTTACCTAGATTTGCAATTACATTTTATCTTTTTCTCTTTTAAATTCTACATAAGTATAAGTGGTGTTGAAAACCAAAGTTATAATACTATTCTTCATATTTGTCCATGTACATACCATTAACAGAGAATTACTTGTATATGATATATTGTCTGATGTCCTTGCATTTCCTCTTGAAGAATCCCTGCTAGTATTTCTCTTAGGGTAGATCTAGTGAAAATAAATGCCTTTTCAGTTTTTATATACCTGATAATGTCTTAATTTCACCCTCATTTTGAAGGACAGTATTATCAGATATCCCCCCCACACACTTTACAGGAGGCATGGGTATCTTTATTAATTGATACCATAATCTCAGTCTTTGCCAAATACTAAGGGTGGGAATGTCACCATGCCCCCAGGTTTTCCGTATCTTCAGACTTAAAGGAAGGAAGACTTAGATTCTTTTCTAAGTATATCCTGGAATTCTAGGCCAATCCTGGGTATGCAAGTTCTGGAGGTGACCTTCCAACCAAAATCTCTACTTCCAAATGGAGGGGAGTAGCTGAGGGAGTCTTTTTATTATGAAATGAACATTGGGAAAACAGTTACATCATATTCTTGGAAGACTGACTTCCTGTGAATGAAAATCTTCACTAATAAGCCTGTCATGAGACTTAAAGTCTTCTGAGACAAGTTCTCTACATGTCCTACCTGCATCTTCTCAGGTTCTGTGCATGTGCCTTTCCCCAATATCCCTCTTATACAAATGCTTTTAAATATCATAATTTTCCTAATCCTTATAACCCTACTTCTTCATGGGACCTCAGATATTCTGCATCTCACTTCCCATGTTCCCTTGTGCTAAGCAACTGCATGTCTACAATCTCCCTGCCATCTTTAAATGTCATAACCACTGCCACTGAATTCTTTATCTTCAAATCCAAGATTCAAACAATATTGCTATTCTCATCTGAGCTCCAAGACAGTACATAGGAGTCAGTCACTCAGGCAGCCTACAGACAGAATAGAGCATCACAAATAGATTTTGCTCCCTTCCTTTTATCCGATGGGTGTGAATTAGAAATTGCACTATAATCTACCCATGACTTCCCACCAGGAAGGGGTGGGATAAGAATAAACAAAAATCACCAAGAATTTTCCTACCATTTTAAGTTTGTCCTTTTTTTGATTGGATATTTCTTGGCCATGCCAGATAGTTGACTGTTTTCCAGAGCACTCTCAGTCTTGTTTTTAATACTTGATGTATCTATGGGGAACAAGGGCCTGTAGCTTCCTATTCCGTCATTTTACTAATGTAACTCTATATAAGCTTTATTCTTTATATCCATAAAACTGAAAATGGTCCAAATGTCCTTCAAAAGGTGAATGTCAACTAAACAATGATATATCATATCTTGGGATAACACTCAGCAATAAAATAGAAGAAAGAATTGTAACACATGGAAAAATAACCAATGAGTTATGGTGAATGGAAAATATAGTCAATTCAGCAAATTGGCATAGTTCATTATTTCATTTATTAATTGGAGTTGGAGGAGTTAGTTGTAGTTACACAAAGGCAACAGGGAAAGATCCATGTGGGAATTGAACCACTCTGTACCACACAATAGTGGGATCAACCACACACATGATAAAATTGCATACAACAAAATACACATACAACAATGAGCATATTTTAAAACCAGGGAAACTTTAAAAGGTTGGTAGATGGTCTCAGTGTCAATAATCTTGGTTGGTATTATACTTTAGTTTTGCAAGATATGATCATTAATGGAAACGGGTTAATGAAACACAGAATTTTTCTGTATTAATTCTAATGAATGCAGGTAAGTCTGCAGTTACCTAAAAATAAAATTTTCATTTAAATATCTATACAAATGTCACTTCTTCAGGTAAGCCTTCACTATTTCTCAGTAATTTGTTTTATTTAGTTTCTCACATTTATTGCTCTTATATTGTAGTCTTTATTCTTGTGTCTGTTTATCTATTTAGAATGCAGTAATCTCTTTGAAGTCAGAACACTATTTTTAAATTAATACACTTATCAATACCTAAAATGGTGCATTTTCATAATAAAGTCTTAATAAGTATTTGCTGGAATGATTAAAGAGTTTATCAATTAGTGCTAAAATGGAATTAAGCCTTCAATATTATTCTAATTTCCTTATTTTAAAGTGAAGAAACTGAGGTCCAAAGAGTGTAAGTCCTTTGGCCTGGTCACCAATCTAAGATATAAAATAGCCATCAGAAAACCAAATCCGACTGACAGCTGATTCATTGTTTTTGAAAGAACATTGTAATAGCCATTTGGGGAGGTCATTAAATAAAATGTTAACACTGTGAAGTCCTAATGGTAACATCAAAAACCAAAATCCTTACTATTCTCATAAATCTATTGTGAGACAGGAAGGATCCTAATACATTAGGACTCATGGTCCAATGCTTGTGTAATTCTGATACACTCATTGTGAGTGAGTTGTAAATATTGGGTATTTATAAAATATTTAAGGTGTTCAGTTGAGAGAAAATATATTGTTTTTTGATCTACTACTTTTTGTGATTTCTATTTTCAAAAGAATCCAAGCTATTCCTTTAATGGTTTAAAGTCACTATTGTTGAATTCATATACTATTTTTACAAAGTTGAGTCCATACATTTCATTATATCTAAAATACATTATTTTTTAAATGTTTGAACATAAACTTACTCAAGGGTCTGGGGTTGTGGTTCAGTGGCAGGGTACTTTCCTTGCACCTGTAAGGCACTGGGTTCAATCCTCAGCACCACATAAAAATAAATAAATAAAGATATTTTGTACATCTATAAACTAAAAATATTCTGAAAAAAGTAAACTTATTCAAAAAAGGAAACATCCTAATTTCAAAATAAATATGTATGCTTTACCCAGAATATCTTCATATGTCCATTAATAAGTCATTCTTCCCTCAATTTCTTAGCGAATAATAAACACTATGCAAAGTTCTGAGAATGTAAAAATGAGTAGAACTTCATTCTGATAGTCAATAGGACAGCATCCTATTGAGTCATTTAATAAATATTGAATGAATACATAAATCTAATATATATAAATTTTCAGCTTACTCATTCCTTTGTATCCACTTTGGAGTAGCTTAATGCTTCAATTTTTTTATACAAGCAACCACCAACTCATCTCTATAATGTACATCACTTTATTCATTAGAACATCAGTACTCAAAATGTGGTCTATAGATCAGTCTGGGTAGGATAATCACTTATTACTATTCCACAAGGTAATATAGGAACTGAGAAAAAAATCTGGAAATTTGTAGCAATTTTACATTAATATAACATCTAAATGTGAGACTAATATTCTAAGAGAATTTTTGTTATATTTTAAAAACTATCAGCCCAAAAAAGAATTGAAATTGTAAATACAAAAAAGTAAATAAATTGTTTATTCATTGTAGATAGGTTTAGATATACTTCCCTACACTAATAATAGTCTTACTTCTGACCTTGTGCCTCACAGCTACTAATTATTAGGTAATTATTAGGTAATATTATTATCAGATTTATAAGTTCAAAAATGTAAACACTGTTCCTGATTAACTTTGCTTAGAAATATAACATTTAGTTTATTTTCTGAGTAAAGTTGTATTTACCTCAAAACCAAATGTCCTGAGAAAGCAACTAATTTTGAGAACTATTTGAATTTCTTTGTGATTACTGAATACATGTCTATTAAACTGGGGAAGAACTATATCTGATATTTTCCACTCTATGTCCCCATTCCTAGCTCAGTTTTTGGTATACAATGTATTCCTAATAAATAGTGATTTAGTTAATTAATAAATGGCATTGCAGTGATGCACTAGAAATAAACACTTTACTATTTGTACAATAATCAATTGAGACTTGGCATTGTTGTTAAGAGACAGGGGGTAATGGATCCTGTCATTAAGGGGCAGAGGGTTAAATTATATAATAATACATGAAGTAATGCATAACTCACCTTAAATTGTATTATTGTATACTATAAATATTATAGATACTTTAAGAAGGAAAGGTGGCAATGTCATTAACATTTATTAAGTACCTATAGCAGAAGGTACAATAAAATTCACTTAGAATAAAACCCAAGTTTCATCATGTCTTATAAAAATCTGCATAGTCTGAATTTGATGAACAATCTAATGTCATATCATTCTTTACCTCATTCACTCTGCTCCAGTCATTGTGGTTATCCTGATATTCTTGTATCAAATCCAACATTTCTTACCTCACAGCTTCAATACTTAGGTTTCCTCTGCTCCAAAAATCCCCTTATCCTAAAATTCTCTTTCCCCAGTCTTTCTTATAATTTACTCCTTCAATTATCCCAGAGCTCAGGTCAAGTATCAGTGTGAGTACTTTTGTGATCATCTTATCTGAAATAATATTACCCTCAGAAATTCTTTACTATTCTGATTCATGGTCTTTATAACACTTACTTATAATGGAATTGGTATAATTTATATATTCATTTTTTGCTTTTTGTCTGCCTTCCCCACTCAAAACTCAGTTTCATGAATACAGGCACTTTGAATGAAAGAATCTAATTTAATCATCAAGAAAAGTCATATAATGTACATCTCATTTTCATTAAAAATTAGATAAAATAGGTTGTAGAAGTCACTGAAATAGAAAGTGGTGGAGATAGGAATAAAACATAAGTCTATCTGACTCAAAATTCGTTTTCCACTGAACCACCCTAGGGGAAATACACAGAGAAAGATGGAAGGTGCTGCATTAACAAACATAGCCTTTAATAAGAATTTATACTATTATCATTTATTTTATTTATTATTATTTATATTATTATAGAATTTACACAGCAGAGAAAGATCTTTCTCAAAACACAAAGTTGGAAGAAAGAAATTATCTAACACATATTTCTTTAAAGCTTGATGTGGGATGATTGTATTTCAAGCAGGTTAAAATATAAGCTTTCCTGAGTGTAAAATTATGCAAGAATAATGCAAAAACTGTTGGTGAGATAATTTGAAGTCAGCTCATAAGGACCTATCACAAAATGAAGAATATTAATTTAATAATACTGTGGGGAAACATTGACTTTTTTTCATCTGGTAGGTAAGTTCAAATTTTTTTTAGCTTTTATTGATGTATACTTGACATACCATGAAATCAACTCATTTTAAGGGTGCAAGTCAATAAATTTAAGTTTATTTGTAGAATTGTATATTCATTACCACAATCTAGTTTTGGTGTATTTCCACTAACTCATGCTGATTTACACCAACTCCGCATGCCTACACCAAAGATGAAGCAATCAGTTCCTTTGTTCTTTTTAGATATACATGACAGTAGAGTGCATTTAAAAATTTTCCTTTAGTTGTAGACAGACACAATACCTTTATTTTATTTATTTATTTTTATGTGGTGCTGAGGATCGAACCCAGTGCCTCACACATGCTAGGCAAGTGCTCTACCACTGAGCTACAACCCCAGCTCCAGTAGAGTGTATTTTGACATATTATTCATACATGGCATGTAACTTATTCTATTTAGGATGCCATCCTTGTGATTGTACATGATGTGGACTTTCATTGATCATATATTCATATATAACATAGGAAAGTTATGTCCAATTGATTCTACTATCTTTCCTGTTTCCATCCCTATCCCTTCCTTTCATTCCCTTTTGTCTAATCCAATAAATTTCTATTCTTCCCTCCCTGACCCTTATTATGTTACCATCCACATATCAGACAGAATATTCAGCCTCTGGTTTTGGGGAATTGACTTATTTCACTGACCATGACAGTCTCCAGTTCTATCCATTTACCAGGCAATGACATAATTTCATTCTTATTTATGGAGAAGTAATATTCCATTATGTATATATACCACATTTTCTTTATCTATTCATTGGTTGAAGAGCACCTAGGTTGGTTCCACAGCTTAGTTATTGTGAATTGAGCTACTATGAACATTGAAGTGTCAGCATCACTGTAAGTATCATGATTTTAAGACCTTTGGCTATAATAAAGGTATGGGATGGCTGGTCAAATGGTGGTTCCATTCCAAGGTTTCTGAGGAATCTCCACACTGCTTTCTATAGTGGTTGCTCCAATTTCCAGTCCCATCAGCAAAATATGAGTGTACCTTTTCCCCCACATCCTCACCAACACATGTTGTTACTTCTATTCATTATAATTACTGTTCTAACTGGAATGAGATGAAATCTCAGTGTAGTTTTATTTTTTTAATTTGCATTTCTTGAACTACTAGAGATGTTGAACATTTTTTCATATATTTGTTGACCATTTGTATTTCTTCTGTGAACTGCCTGTTATGCAATTCCTTTGCCCATTTATTGATTGGATTATTTGGGTTTTTTGGTATTAAGTTTTAGAGTTCTTTATATAATTTGGAGATTAATGTTCCATCTGAGGTGCAGGTGGAAAAGATTTTCTCCCATTCTCTATGCTCTCTTTTCATGTGCTTGATTATTTCCTTTGCTGTGAAGAAGGTTTTTAGTTTGATACCATCCCATTTTTTTTTATTTTATTTATTTATTTATTTTTTTGGAACCAGGGATTGAACTCAGGGGCACTTGGCCACTGAGCCACATCCCCAGCCCTATTTTGTATTTTATTTAGAGACAGGGTCTCACTGAGTTGCTAAGGACCTCTCTAAGTTGCTGAGACTGGCTTTGAACTCGCGATCCCCCTGACTCAGCCTCCCAAGTGGCTTGGATTACAGGCGTGCGCCACTGCGCCCGGCCCATCCCATTTATTGATTCTTGATTTTATTTCTTGTGCTTTAGGAGTCATATTGAGGAAGTCAGTTCCTAAGCATACATGGTGGAGAGTTGGGTCTATTTTTCCTTCTAGTAGGCACAGAGTATCTGGTCTAATGCCTAGGTCTTTGATCCACTTTGAGTTGATTGTGCATGGTGAGAGAGAGTTTCAATTTCATTCTACTACATGTGGATTTCCAGTTTTCCCAGCACCATTTCTTGAAGAGGCTATCTTTTATCCAATGTATGTTTATGGTGCCTTTATCTAGTATGAGATAACTGTATTTATGTGTGTATGCCTCTGTGTTTTCTATTCTGTTCCATTGGTCTTCATGTCTGTTTTTATGCCAATATCATGCCAGGGCTTTTTTAAAATATAGTTTTATAGTATAATTTAAGGTCTGACATTGTGATTCCTTAGGCACCACTTTTCTCACTAAGAAAAGTGAGAGCAACTAAGGTTGCTTTGGCTATTTTGGACCTCTTGCTTCTCCAAATGAATTTCATGACTGCTTTTCTATTTCTATGAAGCATGCCATTGGAATTTTATAAGGAATTGCATTAAGTCTGTATAATGCTTTTGATAATATGGCCATTTTAATAATATTAATTTTGCCTATCCAAGAATGTGAGAGCTTCTTCCATCTTCTAAGCTCTTTTTCAGTTTGTTTCTTTAGTGTTCTGTAGTTTTCATTGTAGAGGTCTTTCACTCTTTTGCTAGATTGATTCCCATTTTTTTGAAGTGGTTGTGAATGGGATAGTTTTCCTGATTTCTCTTTCAGGTGATTCATTGCTGAGGTATAGGAAGACAATTGATTTGTGTGTGTTAATTTTATTTCCTGTTACTTTGCTGAATTCATTTATGATTTCTAGAAGCTTTCTGGTGAAGTATTTTGAGACTTCTAAATACAGAATCATGTTCTTGTCAAACAGACATACTTTAAGTTCTTTTTTTCCTATTTGTATCCCTTTAATTTCTTTCTTTTGTCTAAGTGCTCTAACTAGGTTTTCAAGGACTATGTTGAATAGAAAGAGCATCCCTGTCTTCTTCCAGTTTTTAGAGGGAATTCATTTAACTTTTCTCCATTTAGGATGATGTTGGCCTTGGGTTTAGCATATATATTCTTTACAATGTTGAGGTATATTCCTACTATCCCTATTTTTTCTAGTGTTTTGAGGATGAATGGGAACTGAATTTTGTCTAATGCTTTTTCTGCGTCTATTGAGATAATCATTTGATCCTTGTCTTTACGTCTATTGATGTGATGAATTAGTGCTCTTCTACAGGGATAACCCTGACAAAACTGTGTAGGATAGACTTAACCCAATTCTGGAAACAAATAGACATTAAGGAGTAAAGCTAGTTTCACTTGATAACAATATAATAATATAGCCATGAGTTGATGAGGCCAAGGTGACAGTATTGGGAATGGATAGAAAGCATGAGATTTAACCAATATGATAATATTCTAACTACATGTTTATAGGAATGCTTGGTTTGGATGTGTATACCCTCCAAAATTCACATTGAAGCAATCTCCATTGTGGAGTTATTAAGAGTTATCACTCTTTAGGTGATCATTAGTTTAAGATAGCCTTTTCTCTGGACTAGGACTAAAGTCTTTATAAAAGAAGGTATAGAATATATACTTTCTGTCCTTCCCTCCCTCCTCCTATCTGAGAACATAATGTTCATTCCATTCAGAAAATGTAGTGACAAGCTACCATTTTTTAAGTGAAGACTGGACCCTTACACAGACACTTGTCATGTTGCTAACTTGCCCTTGAATTGAGCCTTCAGAATTGTGAAAAAATTCTGTTTCTTAAAAATTACTTATCCTTTAGGTTTTTTTTTTCTTTTTAAAATTCTTGTCATTGAGTTTTGACACTGAGGTCCTAATGCAAGTCTTCACATATTCTAAGCACAAACTCTATCATTGAACTACACACTCAGACCCAAAGGTATTTTGCTATGTAAGAACAAATTTACCAAGAAAAGGAGTAAACTTGGCAAGCAGGAAAACAATTGTCAAATTTATTATCAAATTTATGGAATGGAAAAGGAACTAGAATAGCCAACATGATTCTAAAAATGAAAACCAAATTTAGAGAAATTGTAGTGTCTAGTTTCAAAACTACCTATTGAATTAGAGTCATTAAGATGGCATGTAATGGTATCAAGATAGAAATATATAACAATGGAACAAAATAAATTCTATAAAGAGAACAACATATAGTAATTCAATTGATTTTAAAAAGTACAAAGATAATTCAATAAAAACACCAGAGACTTTTCAAGATATTGGAACTTGACTATCTATACATAAAAACATGGACCCTAGTTCTTACCTCATTCCATAAAGAAAAGTTGATTCAAGATAGACAATTAACCTAAACATAAAACTAAGATGATTGAGTTCTATTGGCTAAATGAAAATACAAACCATAAGCACCAAATATAAATAAAAGAGTGATATGTAACAATTCATCAAAACAAAAAATCTGCTTATCAAAGCACTGTTTACTAAATGAGAACACAAACCATAGACTTTGAAAACACTTTTGCAATGCACATATAAAACAAAGACACATATCCAGAATGTATATATAACTTCTGCCATTTGGCAATGTTAAGGAAAGCAAACCAATTAAACAGTGTCAAAGATTTCATTGGACACTTCAGAAAAGAAAATATATGAGTGGCTAATTAACACATGGAAGATGCTCAACTTCAGTAGTAACCAAAAAAAAAAAAGAAAGAAAACCACAATGTGATACAATTTCAGATATTCTTGAATGGTCAAGGTTAAATAGGCTGGCTACACAAAATCTTGGTGAGGATGCCAAACAATCGCAACACTCATACTTGCACATGAGAGTCTAAAATGCATCGAAAAGCAGTCTGGCAGTTTCATTTATATACTTCTTTGCCCAACAATTTACTTCGGGTAAATGAAAATGTAAGTTTACCAAGATAATTTTACTCACAGTAGCTAAAAACTGTAAACAATCAAAAAGCTTTTAAACAAGTAATTGGACAAGTAAATTGTGATATATCCATAAAATGGAATATTATTCAAAAGTAAAAAGCACTGAAATGCCAACATGCACAATGTAAAAAAAAATGTTTTAGACCCAGGAACAGTGGCATACACCTATAATTCCAGCAATTTGGGAGGCTAAGGTAGGAGGATTATGAGTTCAAAGCCAGTTTCAGCAACTTAGCAAGGCCCTGAGCAAAAAGCAAGTCCCTGTCTCAAAATAAGAAACATGAAAAGGGCTACA
Organism: Glaucomys volans; assembly: GCA_020662805.1. Lineage (NCBI taxonomy): Eukaryota > Metazoa > Chordata > Mammalia > Rodentia > Sciuridae > Glaucomys > Glaucomys volans. The sequence goes on from JAJEJO010052573.1 coordinate 146,734, forward strand.
GATATTGCTCAGTGGTTCATTGTCCCGGGTTCAATCCCTGGTACCAAAATAAAAAGTTTTAATTTTTAAAACTGTTGTCTTTAAAACAGTATGAGCATCAAGATGGAAAAAATCGATCAGTGGAACAAAATACAGTCCAGAAATACAGTAACATATAATCAGTCACCTGATTTTCACAACTGTACACTAAATGTCAAGGCTAACATAAACACAATAAAAAAGTAAATGAATATCAGAATCATTTTTAGTCTAAGAAGTAGACACAAAAGAGTAAATTCTGTACAATTAAATCTAGAAGAAATCCTAATAGAGGCCAGACTAATTTATAGTGAAAAAGAAATAAAACAATAATTGATTCTATGGGACTGATTTGAATGACTAACAGTGACATGAAATGAAGTGAAAAAATTGTTCCATATCTTAGTTGTAATAGCTATTACAAAGTTTATGTATTTTTCAAAACTCATTAAAATCTACATTTAAAATACTAACAAATTAAAATTAAAATATTTAATTTATTGTATAAAAATTAAAATTTCAAAAATATTCAGAACTATGATGAATGGGAAAACTGAGGGAACACAAGCTCTACCACATTAGAAAACATAGTATAACTACCAAACAATTAAATCAGTGTGACATAACACAAATAGACAAAACATTGAACTAGACACAAGGCCCAGATAGAGAATAAAATATGTATGGCAACAGTGGTAATCAAAATGGGTTTTATAATACATGATCTGGGGGCAAATGAGTAGTGATTTAGAAAGGTGTATTCACAACTCAAACCAAACCAGATGACATAAAAATAAAACCATCTGTTTTAAAATACCCTAGATAAAGTCAAAGGGTAAATGAAAAACTCAGTGATACAGAGATGATATAAAAATCATGATATATACAAACCTCATAGAAATTAGGAAGAAAAAATGAATCTACATGAAATAACTAAAACTCATGCACAATATTCATAGTACTGAGATACTTCACAGTATAAGAAATAGAAGTAACTCATAGAAAAATGCTCAGCCTTACTCATAAGAACAGAATTCCAACTTGAAACTGTACTGCGATGCCATCTCCTATTAAATCACAACACACTCTTTCCAAAACAGAGTGTGGAAATTTATATTCATATAAACGTGGTGGAAAAAGCAAAATGAGGTACCTATGGAGAATAAATTGGTACTATTGATCAAAATTTCAAATGCATGTGTCCTTTACCCCAGTATTGCCAGTTCTGGGAATTTAATGTACAGAACACTCATACAAATACACACAGCAAATAACATATTTGCAGAATTATTAATTGCAGTATTGTTTGTAATAGCAAAAAACTGAGAACAAGTCAATGTCACTCTGTAGTGGATTGATAAGAATAGCCATGCTTCATCCACAAAATGGAATATAGTGCTACTGTAAATGATGTCAGATTCCAGATACCTATGGACTACAAAGCAGTCCCAGACATTTTAGGTGAATAATATAATTTATGGAGCAACATATATAGTATGTAATTTTTGTGTTAAATATAAGTTTATATCTTCATACTGAAGTACTTGAAGGATATATTCAAAAAATGCTGCAAATAATGTCATGTTAGATGTGAGGGTAGTGAAACAGATGAGAGTCAAATTCATATGGGAATAATGGGAATAGTGAGAACAAAAAAGGACTTTTTGAAGCATGGCTTGAGGGTAACTGGGTGGTGGCACTTATCTTCCAGGGATGGGAATTTAAAACTGTCTACATATATATTTTTATAAACATTTGATTTTTAGACCTTATGGCTCTATTATCTATTCAAATATAAAATTTTTTTAAAAAGAAGGAAAATTTGAATATTAGTTTGGGCTAGGAGTTCCAATTCTCTGAAAAATAGGAAAACTTAATTTGATTAAAATGTATTCAATTGTAAGGAAAAGGTGTTTAAAAAATTAAAATTCATTCCAAGATGTTTCACTATTTTTTATTTTTTTTGTTTTTACAGATTGCATTTTGATTCATTGTACACAAATGGGGTACAACTTTTCATTTCTATGGTTGTGCAGGATGTAGATTCATACCATTCATATAATCATACATATACAAAGGGTAATGATGTCTGTCTCATTCCACCATTTTTCAATTGTATAAAGATTTTTATACTCTGTTGTGCTTAAGAAATAAAAAGATATTTGTATATGTGATCAGATCACTTCTGGATAAAATATGTCTCCCAGATATATTGTTTCTAGCAATGATAAAAGGTTATAATTTATATCTTCCCACTTATTGATTCTTGGTTTTATTTCTTGAGCTTTAGGAGTATTATTATATAAGTCAAAGCCTGTGTCAATATGTTAGAGTGTTGACCATATGTTTTCTTGGAGCAGTTGCAGTGTTCCTATGTCTTTGATCCACTTTGAGCTGATTAATGAGCAGGTTGAGAGACCGATATCTAGTTTCATTCTTCTACCTATGCATATCCTGTTTTCTCAGTGCCATTTGTTAAAAAGACTATCTTTTATCTCACACATGTTATTGGTATCATTGTCAAGGATCAGATAACTGTATCTATGTGAATTTCCTTCTGTGACTTTTATTCTATTTCATTGGTCTTCATGTCTGTTTTTAGCCAATACCATGCTGTTTTTATTACTATAACTCTACAGTATAATTTGAAATTGGGTATTGTGATGCCTCCAACATCACTCCTAATGCTAAGGATTGTTTTGAATATTCTGGGTGTTTTATTCCTCCATATAAATTTTAGGATTGCTTTTCCCAGTTCTGTGAAAATGTCATTGTTAATTGATGAGGATTACAATGAATATGTTTATCACTTTTGGTAACATGGACATTTGAACAACATTAACTCTATCAAAGAACATAGGAGTTTTTTATATCTTTTATAGTTTTCTTCCATTTCTTTCTTTAGTGATGTGTAATTTTTATTATAGAGGTATTTAACCTCCATGGCTAGATTTGTTCCCAGATATTGTTTAAGGCAATTAGGAATGTAATTGTTTCCTGATTTCTTTCTCAGCAGGCTTATTGTTGTTGTATAGGGAAGCTACTGGTATTTGCATGTTATATTTTATCCTGAATTTACTTATGACTTTGCACAGCTAAGGAAACAAGAGCATAAAGAGATAAGTGAGATTAGTCAATCCCAAAAAAACAAAGTCTGAATGATCTCTCTAATAAGTGGATGACGATACATAATGTAGGATGGGAGGGAGGCAAAAATGGAGGAAGGATGGATTCCATAGGGATAAAAGGGGGGTGGGTTTGGGGAGGGGGTAAGAATAATAGCAGAAGGAGACAAACATCATTACCCTATGTACATGTATGATTACACAAATGGTATGACTCTACTTCATGTACAACCAGAGAAACAACAGCTGTAATCCATTTGTGTACAATGAATCAAAATAAATAAATTTAAAAAAAGAAAAAAAAGAAAAAAAAAGAGCATGAAGAGAGTGTAGACACAATGGGAGACAATCTTTGCCTGCTCCTTTTCTAACAGGTGATTAATACTAAACCCAAATACTTAACACAAGAAAAACAAATAATCCAATCAATAAACAGAAAAATGGTCTAAATAGATATTTTCAAAACAGGGAATACAAATGAACAACAAGTATAAGATAAAATATTCAACATCTTTACTAATCAAGGAAATGCAAATCAAAATTCCACTGAAATTTCATCTCATTCCAGTTAGAATGATAATCATCATGTATACAGATAGCAGTTGTCACTGGTGAGGATGTGAGGAAAAGGTAAACTTGTACATTGTTGGAGTGACTGCAAATTCTTAAAACAACTTTGGAAATCAAAATGAAAATTCCTTTAAAGACTAGGAATAAAACCAGAATACGACCCAGAAATCCAATTCGTTGGTATTTATCCAAAAACTAAAATTGGCATACTGTAGTGACTCATACACATCAGTGTTTATAGCAGCACAATTCACAATTGCCATTTATGGAAACAGCCTAGATATCTGCAGACATACAAATGGATTAAAGAAAGTATTACTCATCATAAAGAAGAATAAAATTACATCATGTGCTGGTAAATGGATGGAACTGAAGAATATCATGCTAAGTGAAATAAGCCAGACTCAGAAAGTCAAGGGTCAAATGTTTTCCTCATCCATGGAAGTTAGGGGGATAGATAACTGAATAAAAGAGGGATGGCAATGAAATCAAAATGAGGCCAATAGAGTAATGAAACTTGCTCAAGATAGAGGGAGAAGGCAGGGAATGTAGAAGTGCTGGGGAACTAAATCTAAGAAATCATACTATGTCCCTTTATGGATATACCACAATGAATCCCACTCTTATGTATATGTATAGTGCACTAATTAAAATAATAATTTTAACAATAGAAGGGAGATCAGTAGAGTAAAGCAAACAGGTCAGGGTGACTGAGGAGGGTAGAGACATGAAGGCACTGGGGAGTAAAATTGATCAAATTTTGTTAAGGTCATGTCTAAATATAACGAATCCCACTATTATGTACAGTTTCAATACACCAATAAAAATAAATTAAAAAAGGGTAATAATTGTGTGCATGACATGATCAAAGCAAAATATTAGACATTTATTAAGTTGTCATACATATTAAAGTATAATTAAAACAAATAAGCATATGTAAGTACACATATACATGAATATACACATATATAAAAATAAACGTAAATATGTGAAGCATATAAAGGTTTGAAGTAGTTGTTTTTGTATATAGGTCTTTCTGGCTGCACTTGCATAGAGATGTAACAATTATACTTATTAAAATAGGTTTCATATGCAAAAAAATAAAACTGTATACTTGATATCTGGAAAAAAAGCGAGCCAGGTCTTTAAACATTTCTCTGAGATTAAACTAGACACTTTCCTTACATGTCCATTATGTTTCATTATAAAAGTAATTGACAGTTATAATGTACCAATAAAAGTTAATAAAAAGGAGTAATTGAGACAGGTCAAAAATACATAGAACCTGCTTTACATGGTCAATGAACCACAAGGAAGAAGAATATGCAGAAAGAATACCCACAATTTATAACATTAACTTCTAAAAGCTTTTTCCCAGCTGTTTTGAATATTCCATTCTCTGATTGCGAGATTAGAGAATTTTCTGCTTTAGTTCAGTTTGACTTTTTAGTAAGAGAGGAGATTTAGTCCCTTTCTTTTTACATCCTACATCAGGAATGAATTGATTAATTGAGGTATATAACAAAGTATATGTTACTCCAGAGATTGCTGTATGGTTCAGCTACATAAAATGACCCAAAAATAAGAGGAACACTCTAAAAATAATTTAGCAGTAAATATGTGTTAGTGTGTTTTCGGGGGGTGGGGGAGTGTACTGGGCATGGAACCCTGGGGCACTTAACGTTGCTCCACAACCCCAGCCCTTTTTTTTAAATTTTGAGACAGGGTCTCTCCAAATTGCTTAGGACTTTGCTAAATTACTGAAGCTGGCCTAGAATTTGCAATCCCCCCACCTCCCCACATCTGAAATCACTGGAGTTATAGGCCTGTGACACTGTTGTCTAGTTGTGTGTCAATTTTTAAAAAATAAAGTGTAACAAATAAGTAAGAAATATTTCTTTCTCAAACCATCATCATTCATTAATTGAAAAGAATACAAACTAGTATTTGGAAATAACAGCAGGGGTATAAATTAAAAATCTCAAAGTTCCAAAAAGATTTATGATAGAAGATGGAAATGTAGAATTTACTGAAAGGATTCCCCACACAAAATGTCAGAGTTAAAAGATAATAAGCAAAACATAAAGGAAGACTAGAAATTTTGAAAATTCTGTTTTCATTTTATGCACATTAGCACATGATTTTCTCCAGATTTTCAGGCTAGAGTTCACTTTAGATTTAATCTTACTTTGTAGAAGCCACAGCTTTGCACTTAAGCATACATTATATATAAATAAGATACCAGAAGTTCACAAAAGTTCATTAGAGGAAAAATAAACTTAAAGGTGAATGACAATAATCCTTATATGAACAGTATCTTTCCAGGGTGGACTAAAATGTACTTTGTACCAAAAGGAAATACATCTTTTAAAAAGTGTAATTAAGTATCCAGGTAGACAGTTTGAGCACAGAAGTCTAAATTACTGTTAGGAGGGAAATTTGTGACCATTGAAATTGGGATAATCCTCCTAGACTTATATAATACTGATAAAATGCAGGACTTCAGTGTTTATGATGGCAAATGAAAAAACCCCAAGCAGCCAAGCTTCAGGGGATTCAATTTATCTAAACACTACAGAAGCTAAATAAACTATGATGAGTTTTCAAAATATGGAACAAGAAATGGCTAATTTAATAAAATGTGTTATAAAAATGTTTTTCATAATTTTTAATCCACTGTTACAAAAATATTTCTAATCCCTTAGGCTTAGATGTCCATAGACATAATGCTTTGTTGATCTTGTTACATCATTTGCTACATAAACTCAGAGAATGATGAGTAACTATTGTCCATGTCTACATGACAACCATTCACAAAACTATCCAATTCCTGATTATATTATATAGAAAATATGCAAAAAGATACCTAAGCCTATAGAGCCAACTATTCCAAAGCATAGTAAGAAAACAATATATATGTGAAAGAAAAAAGAAAGAGTAGAAGTAGATGACTCTGTGGGAAAAAACAATCTGGGAAAAATGTTTTATCCTATGTTATCCAAATTATTAATAACTATATATTCATTGTTAAAATTGATAAAGTCTCTAAAATTCTTCTTCACATATTCTGAACTTCTTTTGAGCATGCCAAATGAAAATAAATTGCCAATATTGAGTACATTTAGTAAATAATTAATGGGTCTTTATGGTCCAAATTAATACAATTCTATCCTTTTAAAAATATTATTTTTATAGTCTGAACATAGCATTATATTTATAGTATGAATGCAATATACTTGCATAAAATAACATTTATCATATATTCATTTGAAACAAGATTTTTCTGCTTCTTAAATTATTTTGGAGAAATTTCCTAGAAATTTGGAGAAGAGAATGCTAGGGTTGGTATATTATCAAACACAGGAACTCAGCAATTTTTTTTTATTTCCAACTAGTAATCAGAGTAACTTCTTTTCACAATAATAATCACATGGACCAGAAGTTATCATGTTCCTTGTGTCATGCCTCTTACTAAGATGAATGTGATAAATGATTAGTCAAGCAGTGACAAAGTTACATTTGAATCTTAACAATCCAAGAGTATGGTCAAATGGATGAAAGAAAAAAGCAATTATGAGGTACACAAATATTCATATTACTTATAATCTCCAAAATTGGAAATTCTTTGTTTTTCAACAGGTGAATATTTAATTAAATTCATAATTTAAAAAAGAACAAACTTTCAATGTACACAGCAACTTAGATGAATCTCTAGGGTATTATGCTGAGGGCAAAAGCCCAAAATCCAAGCCCAAAAGGTCATATTCTGTATATTCCATTTATGGGAGTGGGATGCAAGAGAGGGAGCATGGAGAATCTTTGTGTAGATTGCATTGCCCTATTTCCTGACTATGACTGTGAACATACAAACACATGTATGATAAAATTGCATAGAACTAAATACACACAGCAGTTTACACAAAATAATGAAAGTGTGGAAAACTGGTGAAAGTTGACCAAATGGATTGCATCAATGTCAATATCCTGGTTCTGTTGTTTACATGATTTTGCAGTATGTTACCACTGGGGGAAACAGGGTGAAAAAGACACAGGATCTCTACATGTCTTGTAGAATTACATGTAAATCTGCAATTATTTAAAAATAGAAATTCTTGAAAAATATATGAGAAAGGAGACCAGGGTGCATAATTCAGGGTTCTTAAATTATACTGTTCTATTTCAGTTCTAATTTCCTATCAAAGTAAGAATGCAACAGAAATTAAAATATTTCAATTTGATTTTCATTTAGGTAGGATCATACTGTAGATAAAAGTTATAAAACAGTCCAAACTTAAATTTGAAACAAATGAACCATTTGAAATGGTGTCATCTCAGAAATTTTCATTAAGCTAATGGACATAAATCAATGAGTATTATTATTGTTATTGTTAATGACTGCTCCATAAAGTTTATCTAGATGTCAGGAAGACATTATCTCATTCTTACAGGAAACCTATGAAATAGGAAGTACTCTTTTTTCATATTTTATACTCAGGAAAATTGATGCTGTGAAAAGCTGGAAATTTTTCAAGCTTATCAAGTAATAAGTGGTAGAATCAAAATTCTTACCTAGACCTGTCTTAATCTTAATCCAGTACTCTTAGCTAGAATGCATCAATGTCAATGGTATAATTCAGTCACTGAAAAACTATTGAGGAAAACTGGTATTCTTTTCTATATTTATGTATAAAACTATAATGACCATGGAGAAATGACAATTTTATCAGATTTTCACAAGTTTTGTGCTCTACCTTAAAATAGTTATTTAAATATGGAGTGGGTTAATGACAGCATATTTTATAATGGGAAACATGCTAGTATCAAATTCAGATTTATAACACTGCATATAGCTATAGTTTTGAGATAATAAAACATAAAAGACAGCAATACAGTTACCAAATTAATACAGGTGATTTGCCAAGCAGAACTATTACCAGAAATCTAGACACCACATTTTTTGTTATTGAATGAAATGGTTAGTAGAAAATTCAATTGCCTGCCAGCTGAGTTTAGTTATGCTGCAGTGCCTATTTTGTAATTAACCTTTGAGCTTCAAAATTAATACATGATTAAAATATTGCTCATATTCACAAGTATGAAAATGAGATATTTTCTTTGAGGACTTATATATCAGTTTCAAATACACTTCAGTTTATTCTATTGGTTTTGCTTACTGAACCGAGTGTGCCAAATAGCATAAAACTAATTTCTTGGAACTCAATAAGATTACAAAATGTAATAATGATAAAAGCCAATCCATAATGCATAAAGTTTCCCCCAATTCACCAGAAAATATTCTTTAATATACTGTATAATGTCACATCAACTTAAAATGTTCCTGATTACATATGATCCCCAAATTGTCTTTTTTGGTTTTTTTAATTTTTCACCATAGAAAATTTAAATGATTTGGTTGATCTTTGTCCAAATTTATGAAATGTGTTGTAATAAAGAAATAAAACCTTATTTGACATACTTTAAAATAATATGTCACCTGATTAGAGACAAAGGTAACAGCTGCCTTCTATGAATACCAATAAAAATATCAATTCATGAATGAAATATGGAAAATTCTGTAGTTCTTCTTAATATTCAATTTTTCATTACATGTCACTGTAATGACAATTATATTTGATATGTGCATTTTACTTACACCTTTAGGGAGAGGGAGCCCAATTAATTTAGTAATTAAAACTATAATTGACATTGAGATTAAAAAATGAAATAGTTCCTCACTTGCTTTATTTTCTTGCTAGCCCAAACAAACAGAAAACCAAGTAAATAGTAATGAAACTGAAGCAAGTTCACCAAATAACAGGAAAGTTGGAATCAGGAAAAGATCATATACCAAAAAGAAGCAGTGATATTATTTAGTAACATTCTGCTTAATGCTATCATAAAATACCTTCTGTTATATAAGAAGACTTTATGCTTTATTCAGAGATCATAATATTGGCAATAATAAACCTTTTGAAGTCTGACTAGCTTTGGTAAACTTAAGCATATTTTCCATTTTGAAGTTTTCTGAATTTTGGAATCCCCACTATCCTTTTATTGGCTGCAATAAAGGTTTCTTCACCAAAGTAAGTCTACTTTACGTTTTTTTCCTTTTGCTAAGACACTTTCTGACAATTCTCCTCATGACCAACTCTCCTCAATTAGATGTGCTGTTTAGTCTGCTTCAGTTGTTGAGATGACCCTAAGCACAGCAGTTTTCAATCCATGTTTTTTCTTCAAATAGACATGACTTTTAAATGTTAAAAATAAGTACATTAATGGAAAATACACAGGCATAATTGTGTTAAAACTTACCATTCCAAGAGTCGTAAAACTTTTAACTGAAAAATGTAATCTAGAATGCATATTTTAAGAATAAAGTCTAAATTTTATTAAAGGATAAATTGTTAAGTCAGCTCAATATGTTTTCCTTGGGTATTGAGAAGTGAATGTGTTGAAGAGAAATTGGAGTATTTACATTTTCAGAAACTTTATTTTAGAAATATTATATACTTCACGCACCATAAAATCTCATATATTAGAATGCCATCTTTTAAACATCACATTAACATGACAGTAAAACAGTTGGCAATGTCATTCAGGATCTTGAGTAGGATATTGTGTTTCCTAAAAGTTGTTGCTGCTTAAGTTTTACTATAGTGAAAAAAAGTCTCACAATTGATTTCAATTTCAAAGCAACTTTAACAAATGTTCAAAAATATCTTCAAGATAATGCTAATTTAAAGGCTAGCATACATGTGAACATTAAATAAAACAAAAAATGTTTTGCATCCTAAATTTCAAAGTCATCTCATTGTGCTCCCTAGCTGCTGATGTGTTGATTGCACCTGGAACAGGCTACTTGTACTATTGAAAATAAAGACAAGTGGCCACATTAGACACAATTATGCAACTGTTCCAACACTTGGCTGGAAGAAAAAGAAGCTTTTGCGGAGCACTAAAGGTGCCTGTTCCACTAACTGCTGGGACACTCAGTTTGCTCTAGAAGATAGCACCAAAACAGCAAAGGCCAGAGTATCACCCTAAACAAGATGTTTCCTGCTGGCTGCCAGAGGTGTCAGCTGTGCTTTTCTCCTGGGTTCTACACAGCCCCATTTCTCCAGGATACATCGCAGGGACCTAAACTTCAAACTGTTCAGAAATTTATTAATTTCTGATCCTTGAACAATGATCTTAGAGAGTCCCTGTAACTCTGAGATTGGCAGTTAATTCCACCATTAATGTAACCTCTTTGAGCCTCGATTATTTCTTACAGAAAATGGGAAAATGAAATTATCTATGCCATTTGTTTTTTTTGTTGTTGTTGTTGTTTGTTTTTTGCTGTAGCAAGCTTCAAAAATAATTGGCAGTGGTTATGGTTAGAGACCCTACATGTGAAATTGGTGTCTCTCCAAAACTCTGTCATGATTCCCTTAGCTGTTGGAAATCCCATCCTTGATCTCTTCTATTGGGCTGCATCCCCAAGTCTACTACTTTGATAGGAGTCTACTTTGATAGGAGACGCCAGGAATTTATTGCATCTGCTGACTGGTCAAGAGAAAACGTCCTCTTTATAATGTTAAAATTTTCTCTCAGCAGATGGCCACTCTGACACTTACTCTAGCATTATATACCAAGCCCTCACCCAAAGGTTGGATGTGAGGGATCAGCTGGCTGCCAGGAAACTCCACAGTGTTCAGGAGGGACACAGGAGGGAGGCAGAAGGATTCAGGTCTCTTGAGTTGCTAGAGTATAACTGTTGACAGGGTAGACACAAGCCTCTTCTGCTCCAGAAGGCTGAGACCTTGCCACCTCAGGGTGGGCCAGCGCTTGCATCCAGCCCTTTTCCCTGCACACTCCCTACATGAAAAGACTAGCCTGCATTCAAAGAATATTTTTTGTGATGGGAGTCCCAACCACAGGTCTTGTTCCTCAATGCTTTCTGCTCTCCAGCACCAAAAAAAAAAAAAAAAAGTTTCTTTAATAAATAATTGCCTAGTGCATTACCGAGGAAGAAAAATAGTAACACATTCCTTTGTTTGGCTTGGGAAGTGATCGGATTTGGTGGGTAATTGCCTGCCTGATCAAGAGTCATTTCCTTCATGGTTAACCAAACATCAACTCGACTCAGTTGGGCCGTTTTAAATATCACCAAAAGTGAATAGCCCCAATTACGACAGGAAACACATTTCCCAACATGAAACGAGGACCAGAAACAGATTTGTCCGTGTTTTAAAATGCACTTCATCTTATGGTTGGGCTTGCATGCTGTTCTTATTTGGAACTCCCACCCCTACACCCTCCCCCTCTTCAACACACACATTTTTCATTTAGGGTCTGTAGAAGCAATGTTGGAAAATCCTGTTTCTTAGTTCTCTTCAAAATTGGCCGGGACTTATTTATTTCAGTAATATTTTTCAGCATAAAAATTTAAATAAGATGCAAGGGAAAAATCATAAATGAAAAGCAACTCCCCGTTTTACTTTCCTGAAGAGAAGGGAAAATATTCTCCATAAAATTAGAAAGAGTATTATAATCCCCATTACACATTTATAACTTTCTTAGGAAATAGTCAAGAAAAACAGATTTATGCGAGGATTGCAGTGAATTGGAAATGTCCGGAACTGAGAATACATTGATAGACCCATTATGCATCTCAAACTCACAATTTAGCCTCCAACTTTTTAACAACAGTGGCCCTCTTTGACCGCTGGTTTCCACGCCGAATCCGTGTGCATGTTACCTGATTCAGAGTTTTAGTTCAAGGGGTCTCTGGTTCTTTCTGTTGACCCATATGCCCTGGTGCAGTAGCTGAATGCAGAGTAACCAGGATTTCGCTGCTTTCCTTGAAAGGGTGCTTCCCCCAATGGGAAAAAAACTTGCTCAACCCAATCCTCCAGTGTCACACTGATCTGAAATCTGTCTTCTCTGGGAGTCTCTCCACTGAGAGTAAAACAAGTATTCACTCTTCAAGTCCTAATGGGTCACTTGGTGCTAGTAATCTTTTCTGGCTTAAGGCCATAGCCCTTTTCTATTCTTTTAGTTGTTGCACTGGAGAAATAAATCAACTAGGAGAAATCAAAGGTGTTCTAGTCTGCATTAGGATAATCTATCAGCCAATATATTTCTGGGATTCGCCAGAGAGAGAGAGAAAGAGAGAGAGAGACTGACTTTTTTCTTTTGGGCGATGTAAGGGTTAGATATCTGGCATATCTTGGAAACTGTGGGCAAGAATTACTGCGCTGCTGGGGGCACTAAGCTGGTAGGGCTGTCTGCTTGAAATCTGAGGCTGAATAGGTTTCTTTAGTGAGAGACCTGGAGCGGAGCAGATTGGGAGCTGAGGTCCAAGGGTGGGCGGACCTGCTGAGGTGTTGTTGATTGAGTATTGAAAGGGTGTCCAACTGTTAGTGCTCTCCTTCAGTATGGGAATGGACACATTATGCTTTAAGATCAATTCACTCCCTGTTCTCTGAGGTTTTTTTTAGTCATTTATTCTATTTAGTTAAACCTGACAGCAGAATGCGTTTTGACTCATTATACACAAATGGAGTACAACTTTTCATTTCTCTGGTTGTACACGATGTAGAGCCACAAAATTCCTGCAATCAAACATATACATAGGGTAAAGATGTCTGTCTCATTTCACCATTTTTCCTACCCCCTGCTCCCTCCCCTCCCCACTTTTCCCTCTACACAATCCAAAATTCCTCCATTCTTCCCTTACCCTCCCCCGCCCCAGTCAGACCTCCACTTAGGCATCAGCATCCACCTATCAGAGAAAACATTTGACCTTTGTTTTTTGGGAATTGGCTTATCTTGCTTAGCATGATATTCTCCAACTCCATCTATTTACCTGCAAACACCATAATTTTATTCTTCTTTATGGCTGAATAATATTCAATTGTGTATATACACCACAGTTTCTTTGTCCATTCATCTGTTGAAGGGCATCTAGGTTTCCACAATCTAGTTGTTGTGAATTGAGCTTCTATAAACATTGATGTGTTTGCATCACTGTTGTATGCTGATTTTAAGTCCTTTGGGTATAGGTGAAGGAGTGGGATAGCTGGGTCAAATGGTGGATCCATTCCAAATTTTCTGCACAATCTCCATACTGCTTTCCAGAGTGGCTGCACCAATTTGCAACCCCACCAGCAATGTATGAGTGTACCTTTTCCCCCACATCGTTGCCAACCTATTGTTGCTTGTATTTTTTTCACCAAGAAGTGTGTTATATTGCAGCTCAGAGCAAGATACAGTACAGTGAGTCTGCACAGAGAATCCCAGGGAGGATATGGGTTGCCTGTAGTCTTGAGGCCCTTAAGACTGAAATGACAGACTGCCATTTAGCCTTCATGACTGGCCTTGAACCAAAACAAATCTTCTAGGTGGAAGAAGGCATAGGACATGTCTGCCACAGGAAACAGCAAGTGACACTCCCAGCCACTGCTGACTAGAACACCAATCTTCTTGCACCCTGGCAGGAAGCCACAGTAATTGCTGATTTCATCTTCCTTCATCTGGAAGCTTTGTGGCAGAGATGCTGAGATCACTTATTTTAGCAAGTGATCCTACGTGGAATGTTAGTTAACCTTAAAATTAATGAAGGCTAGACTTCACCTATTGAGGGTATGTTTTGATCCCATAAAGAGTCTCTCTTCTAGTTGAGATGCTGCCAAAAGATCCTAGGTAAGGTAAACTATGCATCTTTACAATTGAGGTTTACAAAATACTTTTAGAGAACCAGGAAGTGAGGCAGAGAGACTTAAGTTCCTCCCTGTAAAGTGAGGTCTATGCTGGTTTCGAAGCCACTGAGATGAGTGTATTGTGAGAAGAGATGACTCTGACCAGAATCTCTGAGCAGTGATGTTTTCTCTTCAAGTTCTTCCCTAAGGAACTCTAGATCACTGATCCAGGAGAGATTTTCAGAGTCCTGTTTGCATTCACTTAACTTTAGAAGGGACAGCAGAATGATACCTTCTTCTTTTTCCTACTTTTTCCTCATCAAAACTTCTCAAGCACTGCAATTATGAAAATATCTCTCTCTCTCTCTCTCTCTCTCTCTCTCTCTCTCCCTCTCTCTCTCTCTTTCTTTCAAGGTAGAGCGACAACAGAAACACCTGATACTGCAAAGGATTAAGGGATGTCAAGAAATTTGCTATAGGGTGGGTTCTCCACAATTCAGAGAGAGAGAGAGGAAGAGAGAAAAGGAAAACGAAATAGAAAAAAGAGACAAAGTGCTATACAGTGGGTGTTATAAGAGAGTGTAAAGCAAAGAAAAACACAAATTGAGAGACACAAAGAAATGCAGGAAAAATTCAAGTAGGGTCACAGAGGCAAAAGAAAAGCTATAGAGAAACATACACAGAGAAAAAAGAATGAGAATGGGAGAAGAGAATAGATTATCGGTAGGTAGTGCCTCTGTAACAGCTAGGCTGACTTGTTGCTTCTAAAGAACTTGAGGAGATACACCGGGATGACTTTCAAACTCAGATTCTCAGCTCAAACTTATGGTGGAGCCCTACATTCTACTATAGTGACTCTTGTTTATCAATACATCATTCATAAACTCAGTAGACAGAGGATATATGTTAGATAAACTCACTGTTATCTAAAAAAATTCACTCAAGACTGACTTTCAAACTTTTCCAATGCCAAAATGAAATGACGGAGAAGGAAGGGTAGAACTTCTGTCAAAAGAGAAATTACTCTTGTGGAAAATGCTTCATAGCACTCTATGTATGCTCTCATAATATTTACTTAAAAACAGAAACCTATAGTACTTTTGAAATACACAGAAACACACAAATAGCTATTGTGAAAATTTCTTCAAGAGAAAAAGGCTTATTAAAACATCCAAAGACAATCTAGACAGAGAGAAGTAGAGATGTCTTTGAGGTAGCTGTTAGGAAAGAAGAAAGGATGTATGTGCCCGTGTGACTAGCAGTTGAAACTTGCAAAAATATAAAGTGACTAGATTTTAGTTTAGTCTAAGGTTTTCAAAATTCATACCCTTGAAGAAAATTAAACTAGAACCACAATCAAAGAACAGGAATCAATTGTGAGAACTGATACCAAGTACTTTATTAAGTACTGAAATGCTCGTACATTGAATCAACTATTTGCCAAATTCACTTGCAATATCATTGAAAAATATCAATAATCACCTTTCATAAGCAATGTGCATACACATGATTTAAAAGCTATGGATTCACAATCATAAAATATAGAAATAGATGTGTTCCACCTTTCCATCAATGTTTTTGGTGCTGTCATGAGTCAAGTTTTAGGCTGGAGTTACAAAGACTGAAGGAAGAGATGTAGAAATTATTTAACTGGCTTTAATGAGAAGATTTATTCAGTGCCCTAAATGAACAGTGACTAGAGTGAGATGTTTTCAGGGTGTACATCATTGTTCTGAGGACCCAGTGCTGGTATTCTGTTTGCCAACTAAATCATTGATATTACTCTTTTTTCCTCCTCTTCTTCTCTCCCAGGAATTAAAACATGGTGAATTCTAATAGTGAGTTCTTTCTAGTTTTAGTGGTTACTCTTCTATATCTTTCCTTATTTATCTTTACTGTTTTATTATTAAAGCCACTATTTTGCATCTTGGAGTATTGATCAGTGTATCCTAAATCCATAAAAGTTTACTTTAGGCAGAAGCATTTTTTTTGTCTCATAATGTTAATGTAGAAACCATGGAAAAGTAGACATGGTGAAAGTAGGCATAGATTGGCCTTAAGCATAGCCAATGTAGATGATTGTCTTTATTTGGTGTTTTGATAGACTTAGGGAAAATACCTCATCTGACTTACAAATATTTACCACTCCCAGTACTTCTGTGGGTGTTAGACATTGAGAAGCCCTGAACAAATAGAGATAATTATGGGAATATGCAATGTGACCTTTGATATCTTATTCACATGCTCTGGACATGATATGGTGGGTTGCCAGAACAAGAAGGGGAAAATATATTGAAAATACCCAAGAGGAAGTAAACAGAAATTATATGGTAGGAGATTTGGTGGGTCCAGTCTATGGAGTTCATGAAGATTTCCTTCTTAGTGCCAGAATTTCCTTTCTTGGTGGGTTTCAAGGCTGCCCAAGTCAGACAAAGCTGAAGAAATAGGGCCCATTAATTTGAAATCAAGACTTCGACTGCATTCATTGCATATAAAGTCTTTTGGTGAAAAGGTGTTTGGGAAGAGGGTATAAATCAAGGGTTTATTTAGTTTCAGAGAGAGGCAATTATTCTTCATAAGCAGTATTTTTCCAATAATTAATTGGTGGAATAAACTTGGTATACTCTTGTTCAAGCAAAGTGTGATGGTGATATAGTTTTACATGTATAATTCATTTAAATATTTATATATTTAATTAATTATTTTGGTTCATGTTCTCATGCATGCTAAGAACCTGCTCTACCACTGACCTCACACCCATTTACTTTTTGATTGACATAAAAAATTGTACATATTTGGAGGGTACAATGTAATGTTTTGATTCATGTATACATTGGATATTGATCAGACATATCCATCACCTTAAACTGTTATCAGTTGTTTATGGTGAGTACCTTCAAAATCCTGCCTTGAATTATTTATTTTAAAATTATCAAGTTGATAAATGTAGTCACTCTTCAAATTCTAACCCAATTTCTTTGTAGCTTATACATAAGTCCTACCTGAAGATAATTTGGAATCTCATTTTCATAAGAGAAAAAGGAAGTATGGAAGAAATGATAAAGAGGCAACATTAGAGGTAAGGGAATTATAATAATAAATTTATAACATGCAAGTTAGAATGGCTTAACTTTAAAATTCATGTAAGGCAAATTTGAGCCTCACAAACTATTATTTCCAGAAATGCTGATTGGGCCTTCAGTTAATATATGACTGTGAAAGTGTCTATGGAGCACCAGAGTGATTACATAAGAATATACAGGGTTTCAATGATTTAATTAGAAGTGTTTGAGGATTGTGGAAGATGCAGAATGCATTTTCAGTTATTAGTAATTTACACTATGACAGCCAAAGGAAATTGAATGGTGGCCATGCAATGACTGTTCTGGTAATTACTCAAGTCACTATGGAGTAAGGTCATATCTGGATTTACACTTTCTATTATTTGTTTTCTTTTATTCATCTACTCAGCCTAAAATTAGCAAAGGATAGGATTATTCTTATAATTCCATAGATATGACTTCTAGATATGAAATTTTAAAGCAATCCACCAACCATAAGTTATGAAGCAAGTGGAATAAATGGGAAAACTTATTGTATGCCATTGATACACTTTAGTGAGAATGAGAAACATAATGAACCTAAGCCTAATGTTATAATCATTATAGGAAAGCCTTCACCACTGATAGCAGTATGAAGACATGATTCAATTCAATGGCATAAATTTTCTTCAGCTAATGTGTTGGAAAGCATAAGCATTCAGCTTCCATCTTTCCCATGAGAAAAATATAATGAGCACAGATATGAATGTGTCTCCCTACTCTTTCTTCCCCACAATAGGTATAAGGATGACAGAGTTTGACTTGCATAACTAAAAAGCTAGATGCATGAAAGCACTGATTGCGTTAGAGATTATATTAAATTAAGCTAACCAGAAATTGAAAGATCCAGTGTGTGAATTTCATTAATATTACTTAGGACAATTCACTAAAATCTCTAGAGTGAGCAAATAGTTTTGTTTTAGGGGCTTATAATTAACGAACTTTAATAATACAAGAAGAGCATCCACTAACATTGCATTGGTAAAATACCAAAATATCTTTCCAAGAATTAAGTTAATAAAATCAGATTATATATTATATCAGACATGTTTCCCAGGGAGTTTTTAAACTCAAAGGGATTCTTTTGGTTTAATTCATTAATTTTACTTACTAAACTAGTTCTAAAGTTTATTTAATAAAGGTGATTTCTTTGTTTTATTTTTTCTTTTTATTTTGATTCATTGTAAACAAATGGAGTACAGCTGTTGTTTCTCTGGTTGTACATGAAGTAGAGTCACACCATTTGTGTAATCATACATATACATAGGGTAATAATGTTTGTCTCATTTCTCTAAGGACTTCTGACCTTTTGAATCTGCTTTAGAATTGAACCGAAAGTTGGGAGTTCCAACATTGGTCCAAATTTCTTCCTCTAGTATCTGACCTCAAAGGAATTATGGTTATATAGTTGATACAAAGACTCCCACATTGTTGGAATTAATTTCCATCATCTTCTTAAGGTTGAAAATAACTGTGAATAGTTAGTGTGTTCCAAGCCTTGTGTTAAGTGTTTTGCATAAATTATTTTTCTAGGCCCTCATATTGATATATCACTTACTGAAACATACTCTATGTTGAAGGCATTAGAGGTAAAATATTAGAAGTTTAGAAGACAGTTATTTCATTTAAAAAAGATTTGTAAGGTCAATCAGAACATATGAGTCAGAATTTGAATCATGTCAGTCTGAATTCAAAGTCTGTCTTCCCACTGTTTACATTTTACTTCTGTTTATTGTCATTATCCTGGGAATTAATTTCGGAATTCAAATTTGTCATCTAGGACATCAAACTTGTGTTTGGAGTTCACAATTCTGAGAGAGTATGTATCTTATAATTTCTGTTCAAAGATCTGGTAGTATTGGAAAAGGAGAAAAAGAGGAAAGAAATAACTATAGAAGAACATGATCTGCCAAATTTTCATCAACATGAGTTTATTTCTTAGGATTCTTTTGCCTGTAAGTGATAAAAACAGAACTGCAACTCACTTAAGCAAACAAAGATTAATTATTTCTTCATATAATTTCACTAGTTCAGGCAATATTTAATTCAGGTACTCAGATGTTATTGTGAGGAAGCTTAATCTTTGCATTTCTGGACTCTGCTTTCTTGGGGGTTCATTCTAGGGATATGTGTCAGTCAGCTTTCATTACTATGACAAAATACATGAAATAATCAACTTAAAGAAGGATTTATTTTGGCTTATCTTTTAAGAAGTTTTAGTCTATAGTCATTTAGGTCCATTATTAATGAACCTGTGGTGAGGCAGAATGTTATGCTGGGAAGTACATGGTGGAATAAAGCAGCTCACCTCATGGCATCTGGAAAAAAAAAATTAGAAAGGAGGTGTCTTTATGGACCTTTCAAGGATGTCTCCCAGTGGTTGACTTCTTTTGACTAAAGCCTCCTAAAGTTTCGTCCACCTCCCAATAGCCCATTCATCTATGAATTCCTCAAAGGATTGATCCATTGATGAGATGAGTACCCTCATGATCCTATCACTTTCTAAAGGTCGCAACTGTGAACACTGCAGCATTGGGGACCAATCCTTCAACACCTGATCTTTTGGGTGACATTTTAGATCCAAACCATAACAGGATGACTTTCCCAAGTAATGAACAAAAGAAAAAGAAAAAGAAAAATTTGTCATGAGTGACTTATTTCAGATTCACATTCTACAGTCGTAGAACTACATCAAAATATCTTAATTGTGGGGATTGAGGATCAAAGGAAAAAGAGAACAACAATTAGAGGAAGCAATCTCCACCATGATGAAGTCAGTTGTGCTTCTGCCAAAGAGTAGAATTAGGTAATTAGGTACCCAACCAGTATCAAAATGTTTGTTTTATTGTGGTTATGTGCATGTATGTATGTGTATATGTATACATATATGCACATATGCTCCCATGTATATGTACATATTTAAATTATTTGTTTGTTTGTTTGTTTGTTTTCTTCCCTTATAATTTAAGTACAAATTGGGATCTCTCCATATGTGTTTGGGATCAACCCTTCAGTCAGTAAGCATTGTAGAACACAGGCAATTTTTTTTCTTCTGGGTAGATTGAGTTCCTTTAAAACATAAATTTGGCCAGGCACAGTGACCTAGGCCTATAATTCCAGCAGCTCAGGAGACTGAGGCAGGAGGATCACAAGTTCAAAGCAGTCTCAGCAACTTAGTGAGGTTCTAAGCAACTTAGCGAGTCCCTGTCTCTAAATAAAAAATAAAAAGTGCTGGGGGTATGGCTCAGTGGCTAACCACACTTGTGTTCAATTCCTGGTACCAAAAAACCCAAAGAAACAAACATAAATTTGTCTTCAATGAACCCATACTGAGAGTTCCTGAATCTTTGCCCTTTACATATTATAAATTTGTGATAAATATAACATGTTTATATTGTAACTTAATCTTGATAATCTACTTCTATGTACATGCAATTCACCAGAAACATTATTTTCATAGTTTGCTTTGTTTCATGGATGTGTTAATGCACATGCCTATTTACACTGTTAATAAAGTGTATAGACTTTTATTGAAGATATGAATTCCTTTCTATGTTTTGAAAATGGGCAGGGCACAGGGATCATATTCAACAAGAACACTATTAAACTCAGTACCCTTTGATGCACATCTATCTGCTCTCTATCTTCATAGAAACTGAAAAGATTTTATTTTTGTTAACCACAGATTTATTTAAATTTCCTTCAAGTCAAAAATTCTGTGTTCATAGTAGAAGGTTTTTTTGGGACATTTAAAACCAGCATTTCACTGTAAGAATTTTATTGTTGTTCATTTAAAAAAAAAAAACTACTCATATCTAATGTGGGCATCTGTTAATCACAGAGCCTCACTGTACCTGATCCATTGCCATTGCATAGATTGAAAACTCTATTATAAATGTTTATGAGTATTCTTGGATGAAAAATAGAGATTGCTCAAAAGTGACTTCCTGCCATAGATCATGAATTTCTGGAAAAAAATATGTGTTCCTCTGGCCCCTAGTACCTCACGGCATAGAGCTTCGACAGCTAAACACACTGTAAAGCTGAATCTGAGATAAGCAATTATTTTCTCTAATATATGAGATAACAGTAATTAACCATTAACAAGTCCAGCACACTTAAGAGAGCGCTGATCCGTATTTCTCCCACTGTGATATCATTATATAGCAACTGAAATAGGAATGGAAAAAGTTTTTATTACACACATTTAAAAAAAATTTCCTGGTGACTATACCATATACATGTATTATCAAGAAGGGTATTTATTCTAAGAAAGGTACTTCTATCTCAAGATATGCTATTTCCTTGACTTATGAAAATCACATCATGTAGTAGATAGTCTGAAATACTAGAACAGATAGAACAGATATTGTAATAAACATCTTTTACCTCATGTTTATAGAAACATGTTTTTAAAGAAAAACCTACCAAGTAAAGTTTTCCCTTGCTATACAAGGTAATGTCCCATCTCTGAACCATAAAATGAACCAGGGTTCAAAAAGCAAGAAAATGCCCACATTTAGAGACACCAGTGAATATGCTATATTACAATTATCCCTCTAAAGTTAACAAATAAACTCTTGACTTTTCTGTTTCTTCACTGTGTCTTTTAGCTAAGAACATGTAATGAATAAAATAACTCACATTTCTAAGTAAGAAGGAATGTTCAAATACATCCCTTCCATCCTTCCTTCAATGTCTGAAGAAAGAAACAAATGCCCATGGAAAGCGGCAAAGATCACATCCAGACCTGACTGTTTTCCAGTCAAATGCCTTGTATCATGGAATTGATCTTACTTCACTCTGCCTCTCTTGGATAGGGAATGTGTCTTTTCCAGTTGTACATGGTCAGCAGTGGATAATTAATCATTGAACCACACCCTTCAGCAGCATCCAGGCTGTAACTAACCCTATGCCAAGATATCCATGATTAGGGCACTTAAAGCTATACCCAATACCTAAAGATATCCTCACTTTGGCTGAATACCCCAGTACTATTACTATCACAACTATTACATGGAATATCTATGCAGGACATACTTGAAGCTAAGTAGGTGAAATTAAAAGGTTTACACAAGTCTTTTACTCTCCAACTTCAGTACTGGGATACTATGAGTTATGTCAAGTTGCATCCCAGTTTAGATGAAGGTAAATTGGCTGTGAATGCCCTTTGAACAAATGTGTCAAAGGAGAATAGGAGAATCTTTCTAGAAATGTGAAAATGTCATTAGTTATAATATAGTCTACAAGAATCCAGGAGTACCTGATTTCTTACTTCTGATGAAAAATGGGTGAACAAATCCATGCACACAGGCAGACATCTCACATCTGCATGTGTAAACATATTCCTTGGAAATTATAAAGTCTCTTCTTGACACGAAGAACATCTTTATCCATATGAAGGCAAATGAAAACCCAATCCAGTATGATATTTCAGAATACACTAGAATCAATTATTCAATCCCAACATTTTGAGATGTATGCATTCTTGGGAGCAAATACCCTTTATTGTAATGCTGTTGGCCCTTGTGCTGTTTTGTTTTTTAGCACTGGAAATTTAACCCAGGGGCACTCATCCACTGAGTCACATCTCCAGTCTTTTTTATTTGTTTATTCATTTATTTTTTATTTCGAGATGGGGTCTCACTAAATTGCTTAGGGCTTCACTAAATTGCTGAGGCTGGCCTTCAACTTGTGATCCTCCTGCCTCCACTTTCATAGCCACTGGGATTACAGGTGTGCCTTCAGTGTTTGTTGGTTAAATTGTGTAAGAAAACACTATGCATGAGAATGTGCAGCTCCAGAGGAAGGTGGTGAAGGCCCACATCTGCTGATTTTTGACAGTGGTAACTGGGATCCCCCTGCCCAACTTCGCCTGAGCTTCTTTACCAAGAAAAAGATGATAGACTGGCACACCCACCACCCAGACTGAGACTGCAACTCCATAGCAAACTCACCCAGAAAACTTACACTCCTTGCTGTTTCCCCAGTGTCTCAGTGCAAAGCAAAAGACCAGGATCCATTTCTCTGGATCTAGTTAAATAATATTTTCGCTTTTGTTGTAAAAGTGGCCCCTCGTGGGCAATTATTTCACATGTCTTTGAGTTTTACAATTTAATCCGAAACAGTAACTTTATGTCTCCCTTTCCTCCTCGCTCCTCCCTCCTATCTGGAGCCCCTTTCCAACTAACCCCCAACTTCTCCTCCCAGACTCTGAACTGTCACTCACAGTGCTTTTTTTATGCTTCCAACAGTTTCCAAAACAAACCGTGGAGGCTGTGACCGACCCTGTATTCACTCGGATGCAACAATATCTCCCAATCCCAGCGGCTGAGCTGCCATTGGCGGGCGGCAGGTCCGTTCCCTAAAAGGTCAGCGTTTGCCAATCTCTGCGCTCTGCCAGGTCCTGTAATCAGGGTCCTGTAATCATGACGGACTGAAGGTCCGCACATTTCCACTGGGAGGGAGGAGACTGCAAAAGGAAGGAGGACTAGACTTGGGAGAATTTAGATCCAGTTTAATCTAACTTTCTTTTCATTTTGTCTGTTTAAAGAAAAAATATATACGTATATATAAAATCACACGCGCGCGCGCGCGCGCGCCCTTACACGCGTACAAAATCAAAACTCGGATTTGGGAGATTTTTAGTTTTCCCTCAATTGCCTATCATCTGCTCCCTCCCTCTTTCCCTCTCCCTCCCTAACCCAGCTCAGGTTGAAACTTTGCGGCGCACAGTCACTTCGTCCCTCCTGGGATGGCTCTGAGCTCTCGGGCGCACGCCTTCTCGGTGGAAGCCTTGGTAGGGAGATACGGCAAAAGAAAATCTGAAGACTCAAGAGAGGAGTCACAGCCAGAGCTGCAGGAGAAAGAAGGCATAGAGGATGAGGAGGAGAGAAGGAGCAGCGCTGTTGCAAAGAGTGAGCAGCCCGGTGAGTACTCCCAGGCAAGCCCGGTTCACTGAAATCGCCCCCCGCGCTCCTTGGACCCGAGTCCCTCTGCCTGGCTAGCCGCGCTGTGGGAAAGCAGCAAATCCTAACCAAGGATGTACTGGTCAGCCTGACAGCCCTGCTGGGAGCCGCGGAGCTCCTTGATCACCTGATCATAGTCAAGGTTTTATAGCCCACGATTCCCTTTTCCTTTTCAGGGGAGGGGAGGGTCCCCTTCTCTATGCTTGTGGAGTAGTGAGACTCACAAACTGCTCACAGAACCCTAAGAACCCGAGGGTGGCTGTTCCTGGCAATGGGAAGCTCGGTGCGCTCCCAAATCCTGAGGGGATCCAGCTTCAGGTACGAACTTCTCCTGGAGGGTGATGAATTGCAAATCTAAAGGTCCACGTCTTTTGCGGGATGCAGTCTGGACCCCTCTCTTAATTATGGGACCCCAAAAATTGTTGTGTGGAGACGAAATCCGCTACCAGGATCGGCTACCAGGGTTCTTGGGGAAGGAACCAGGGCCGCCTGCTCCCAGATTGGCGCCTAAGAGAAGGCATGCAAAACCCTCAAAGTTCTCTCAAACCCTGGGCGTCTCTGTGACCAGCAGAAAAACGACTGAAGACAGAATCCTTAACAACTGCCTTCTCGGGCTGTGCTGGTGGTGGTGGAGGCAGCAGCAGTGGTGGCAGCGGCAGGAGCGGAGGCGGCAGGGATAGAGATGGCGGTGACAACAGTCACGAAAGTCTGGAAGAGAAAGATGTTATTCAAGTGGAACTTCAAGGATCTGAGCTGTGGAAGAGATTCCATGACATCGGAACTGAGATGATCATTACCAAGGCCGGCAGGTTAGGCTCTGTCCAAGTTTTTCATAAAATTCATCTAGAGTAGGCCATTAATGTAACCCTCTCCTTACGTGTGAAGGCTCTGATTTTGTGCTCTGGTGCTCTTCTCTCTCCCTATTCCTTGGCATACATTAGAAAGGAGCCACAGGCTCTTCAATCTATTATTACGCTAAGACAAACCTTGCCCAACATAAATGACTCAGTTTTCCTTTTCCCTACACCCTTACTCCAAGATGACAAAAACTGGATCTGAGCTAGGTGCCAGATGTCAAACCCACCTCTCAGGTTGTGGTCAGACTTCTCAATTTAAGCCTCACAAAGACCAGTGGAAAATATTCCATCTAATAGGCCCCCAGACCACCATCCTTGATCCAGTTCACTGTGAGGTGGGTCTGTCCCATGACCACCTTTTGGTGTGGGGCAGCCCTTTCATGGCAGCTTGGTGATTTTTTAATGATTCTTTTAAATTTCAGCTTTTCCCAAATCTGCCTCAAAGGGTTTACTGCTGAAAACTCAGGGGAGGGACAGAACCTTTTCTCTCCTACTTTTTCTGTCATAATTTTTTATTATGGTGTGTGTATGGGGGAGTCATGGATAAAGACTTGTGGTAAGGATATTCTGCTCCACTCAGAAATCCTGGACTACTTAAATCAATCATAAAACCAACAATCTGTTCTTAAAAATGCCATTCTCTGGTCCTGTCATGGAATGGCAAGGGTATCATGTGTCTTTTCCCTTTTCAATGACATGCATATTTGTCCCTGACTTTCCCCCTTTCTAAACATTTGAAAGTTTCTAGGTCAATGTCTGTTTTATTTCCCACAGGCGAATGTTCCCCTCAGTTCGGGTCAAGGTGAAAGGGCTGGACCCAGGGAAGCAGTACAATGTGGCCATAGATGTGGTACCAGTGGATTCCAAACGCTATAGGTAACTGGCCCATATGAGGATACCCCAGTCTCAGCCTGGGGACAGGGATTCAGATCTTCAAATCTGTAAACTCACAACACTATTTTTAAAACTGTAGCATATGCGAAGGGAGAATGGACCTTCCTTGAACCTCAGGAGTAGAATTTTCCTTACTTAAATGGGAATTCAGAGTGACTGAAGAGCAGGGTTTTTTCTTCTCCCTTCTCTTGGAATGCAGGCAAGCCAATTATTAATGTACCCCAGGCCTCTATTCTACCCATTGTTCTGACCTCAGCTACACAAACTATAAAGGGTATGGGCTCTGTTATCTAGGAGGGAAGTAATTTGAAGTAATTTGGAAGCTCCCTTGACTCTAGGTGGGTCTAGCCTTCTGAGGACATACTGGATTTTGGCAAAAGGCACCCAGAATCATGACCTGATTTTCTCCAAGGCTAGATGAGGATCATCACACCTAGGCCCATCTTTATTCCATTCTATAGCACTTTTCCTGAAGAAGTGGCCACATTCCAGAGAGGAAGATAAAACTTTTACCCTCTTTTCTTTAAGCATTCCATTTAGAACACACTACAAATGATCAAAGTGTTCTAAAGTCTGAAAGGATCTTCTAAGCTAGCAACCCAGGTGCAGTGACCTATGGCTTTGACTCATGGACTCTGCAGAGGGAGGGAACTGGGAGAGAGCAGCTGATACTGGGCTGTGAGTATTCCACCTGGAGATGGGTGTAGAACCTTACCCTCCAAGGAGACCACCTGCCAGGAACCCAGTGCTATTCTTGAGAGCAAGGAGAAAGTGAAACTCACCAGCTACTGGAACCCCGGCTTGGAAACAGCAGAACAAACTGCTTACATTTTTCCTTGCAGCTGGTTTGGGAATATAGAGACTGACTGAGAGTTTGAGATTAAAAACTATGTGAAAATATGCCCAGAGGCTGCATGGGGAAGGGTTCCTGAGGGTTTCCTGATGTGAAGCCTACTGTCAAAAGGGATTCCACTAAGTCTGCTGACAGTGGGCTAGACAGATGTCCTGCTCAATCCCCCACTGTTTCCTAACACTTGTAGCCCATGGCTCCTGGAGTTTGTTCCTCAACCAGGACATCACTTAACCTCTGGGTAGTAAAACCCATTAGATCAATTTCTGTTGTGGTTTCTATGAGGAAATACAAATCAGATGGGTAAATTCCATGAATTTTACAGCCTCCTCCCCACCCCCGCATTCCATCACATTTTGATAACATATGTTTATTTACTGTTTGTTTTCTGCCTTTTAACACTTTTTGGAAATCAAAGTTGATCTTCTGTTATTTGCCTGTGGGGTCAGCAGACTAATCTTTGGCCAGGAGTTAGGAACAGAATTCATTAGCTCACCTCCATTCAATTGGCTTTTGCCGGCTAAGCTTAATGCCAACATCCCATGCCTTTTCAGATACGTGTATCACAGCTCACAGTGGATGGTAGCTGGGAATACTGACCATTCGTGCATCACTCCCAGATTCTATGTCCACCCGGACTCCCCCTGTTCAGGAGAGACCTGGATGCGGCAGATCATCAGCTTTGATCGGGTGAAACTCACAAACAATGAGATGGATGATAAAGGCCATGTAAGTGAACACAATCCTACCTGATAAAGAGGGTAGTACCAAGTCTTCTGGCAGTGGGTGGTCTTGAACACTTACTTTAGAAATTGTCTAAGCTCCTGGACCTGTGACTTAAAGAGTCAAACTAAGGGTTCAGGAAACTTTTGTTCAGCAATTGGAAGTGGTGGTCTTTGGAAATAGTGAGAGCGGGGAGTTGGAGGATGAAAAGAAAGTTGTTTAAGTCAGAACTTTCTGGTCTGAAAGAGCAGGAGGAAAGGGTCCTTTAGGCACCTTGACCACTGGAGCAATCACTGTGGGTGCTTGCCTTTCCTGTACTCCACAGAGTTGCTAGATGAGTACTTTCCATGTGATGTGGTAGGAGGATGCAAGCAGGGAAACTTGAATGCAGACTGGAAATCTCACCTACAATCTGCTCCTATAGACAGTCCCTGCCTATTTTCAGGTCATATGGATCTTAAGCCTCCTAAGTGCATTACCGCCTCTTCTCTGCCTAGCTGGCCCTGTGCCAGCCACAAAAGGAGAGAGAAAGAACATCCAGAAATAGGAGGTGGGAGTGTCAGAAGTCTTCCCATCACATTCAGGCCCATCAGTTACTACACAGGGAACCTGTGGCAGGCGATCAAATCCCTATGACTATATTTCTTATCACACATAGTCAGCCACATGGAAACAGAAAGGGGCCCCAATCTGGACAAGGAATAACTGTTGCCTGGTGTCTATTAGGTGCTTTTCTCTGGAAACCATTCAGGCAGGAGGTTATCTGTAGGGGACCAAATGACATAACAAGTTTTGGTGTGGTTACCTGAATCTCTCAGTTTAAACTTACCTCTTTCTTTGTGTGTGACCACATTGGGGGTGGCCCTTAGAGGACAACTATGTTGGGAGGGGAAGCCAGTTTTTCTGGCAGCATTTGACCATTTCTCCCCCAGATAATTCTACAGTCCATGCATAAGTACAAGCCCCGCGTGCATGTGATGGAGCAAGACAGAGGAATTGACCTGTCCCGGATTCAGTCCCTGCCAGCTGAAGGGGTTAAAACGTTCTCCTTTAAAGAAACTGAATTCACCACAGTGACAGCTTACCAAAATCAGCAGGTAAAGCTGGCCAAGTCCCAGGCAAGCGGGAGTGGCCTCATAGGAACATTGGGATAGAGGCAAGCTGCACCCTATAAATTGCTTTATAAAAAATTGAAAAAAAAGTCATGGTTTTATTGTTTTGTCAGTAAGTCAAATTTGATAATAAATTGTGTAATACTTATGTTAGAAAGGAGACAAAAGCAAAGGGGTGGCAGGAGATTTAGACACAATCATTCAAAATTTGACTTACCTATATGCTTACATTTACTTACAGTGATATATTACAGGTTACAGTCTTGTATGTTTGTTATAACCATTATAAGCAATGGTGAGAGCACTGAGGTTACTGAGAGCACTGACTTTTTCTTTCTATTTCTTTTGAATCCATAGATAACCAAACTGAAAATAGACAGGAATCCTTTTGCTAAAGGCTTTAGAGATCCAGGAAGAAACAGGTAAATAATATAACATTCACACCTAATATTTATGTAGCCCTTTTCACAAGTATAAAATATAAGGCGCCAGGCGTGGTGGCGCACGCCTGTAATCCAAGTGACTTGGGAGGCTGAGTCAGGAGGATCACGAGTTCAAAGCCAGCCTCAGCAACTTAGCGAGGCCCTAAGCAATTCAGTGAGACCCTGTCTCTAAATAAAATACAAAATAGGGCTGGGTATGTGGCTCAGTGGCCGAGTGTCCCTGAGTTCAATCCCTGGTTCAAAAAAAAAATATATATATAAGGCAACTGTGACTCAGAGACTCAGAAGCTCTAGGTTTTGTGACCAGTTAATGGGGGGAAAGTAACTACTTTGCCTCAAAAACTTTGCTTTCTTCCACTTTCTTCCTTACCTGCTTGTAGCATATTTATTATTGTAGAACTCTCAGTTTGATTGAATATTATTCAGAATTCTAGCTACAAAAGAAAAAATATTTCAGATGCTTGACTGTAAAAGAAGTAAAAGTTTATATAAATCAGTATTTTCCTAAACTGCATTCTGAGGTTGCTAAAAGTTAACTCTCTTTTTAGGGGTGTATTGGATGGGCTCTTAGATACCTACTCATGGAGACCTTCTCTTATTCTGGATTTTAAAACCTTTGGTGCTGACACACAAAGTAAGAAAACTCATAACCTTTATTTTTTTTAACGTGTTAATGAAATAGCAACAGCTAAAGCTCTTGAAAAAAATGCTATGCAAGGGAATAAGTGTATGCCAGAAAATGTTTATAAGCTCATGGGTATATATATAACTTGGTGAGGAAGTAAGATGAAAAAAGGAAGAAGAGCTAACCTAAAGACATCTGTTTTCTTGAATTATCTTAGACCCTTATCTCCAGAGCTGATCTGGATTCTTCAGCATCTCATTGTCTGATATTTAGGATCTGCCTATGGTCATTTGTGGCCTGATTTGCAACTATGGAAATGAATTTTTTAAAAATATTTTGTTTTAGTTGTAGTTGGACACAATACTTTTATTTTATTTTTATGTGGTTCTGAGGGTCAAACCCAGAGCCTTACACATGCTAGGCAAGCGCTCCACCACTGAACCACAACCCCAGCCCAGAAATGAATATTTTCATGTTTTAAGAGAAATTTTCAGCACATGTTAAAGTGATTTCCTTTTAATTACACCATCACTTAGCTCTAATTTTCCTTTTTGAAACAGGAAAAACAAATGTTCATCCCAAATAATATATTTATTTTTATGTGAGTAAAAGTATGCTTTGCCTTATTTTCAAAATTTTTAAAAAGTCATTGAACAATTGATGTAAGATAATAAAAATATACTGTGGTTTTAATAGAAGATAGATTGTGCAATGAGCATGGTACAAAAGATCGGAGAGAAAAAATGCAAATTACTATAAAGGTTTTATCCTTGAATTGGTAAACTGTAAATCAAAGATGAATAATATAAACATAAAACAAACAAAATGTTACAATTAATAAGCCAGCACAGGAACTCAAAAATCATACAAAAGTAGGATAAGGGCTAAATTGGTATGCTATATTTTACCTATATTTATTAATTTTTAATCTTTGAAATGTTTTCAATTGATACATGAAAACAAAACTTATGCATTTTAGGAGGTACCAAGCAATATTTTGATACATGTATACATTTCATAACATTTAAATCATTTTAAACATTTACGTCCTCACACATTAATCATTTCTACATGGCAAAAACTTACAAAATACATTTCTCTAGTTTTCTGAAATAAGTCAATCAATGGTCAAATTATTTCATTGGCTTGACTGTACTGATGTGAATTGAGGAATTTTATAGATAAAATATGAATATTTACTTTACAATATAAATTTAACTATGAGCATCTAGGCAACAAACTTTTAAAATACCTAAATCAAGACATTGTATAATAATGAGGAAGAAAGTTAACCAGGATCATTAATTTATAATTTAAGAAGTAAGAGTTTTCTTAATCATTTGAGGTACTCCAAATGGTCTCAAATAGCAAAGAAAAAGAATATCATTTTTTTGGTATCACGGATTAAACCTGGGGACATTTTACCATTAAGACTCATCCGCAGTTCTTTTTTTAATTTCTATTTTTTTTGAGACAGGATCTGGCTAAGTTGCTTAGGGCCTTACTAAATTGCTGAGATTGAATTTGACCTTGTCATCTTCCTGCCTCAGCCTGATAATTTTTAATGTTTTATTTAAAAGACATCTTACATCCTGTTGATGAAAGGTTAGGCTATATTTACATACACGAAATTGCTAAGAAAACAACAGCAACATAAAAACAACTTCCTCAAGTCCAATGAATAACCAACTGTTCAGATGAATTCAGATATTTATGAAAATAAGGTTTAGAGCCTAGATTATCCTGGACCTTATAATTATTCCTAAATTTAGTATATGCTAAGCAACCATGAAGAATGACTAGACATCATTTATCTGAATTCTTTCATTCTTATCTTGATGCTCCTTAACTGGAAAAATTCACTTTAAACATTGGTATACTGAACCATGGAAGCATTGCCTTCCACGATTCTCATGAGAAAAAAAGCTAATGGTTTTACATATGTTGCTTTACTTATGTGAGATTATTTTCATATATTTATTTTATCAGACTGAAGCTGCCTATAGAATTTCAAAGAAACAATTTGTTCAATTTACTTAACAACTTATTTTAGTACATTTTAAAATGTCAAATATAAAAAACTAGTTTTTGTTCATGTTATTGCCTTTGAATCATATATTTAGGTTCTTATCCACTTGATAGATATGGTTTAAGTGTCTTATACAATCCTTGAGAATAGTGAATGTTCAATACAAAATACACAAGAGTAGTGATGTAATAGTAGTAGTGATGGTAATAGTAGAAATAATATATTCAACTTCGGAGGAATGAGCATAACCTTTCCCAGGGAAGCTCAAAGAACTGTGAACTTTTAAGGAAATGAATCTAAGAATGAAACATGAATGGTGATGTTATGATAAATGATTCATCAAGAACATGAAATTCTTTGTTCATTGACTGAATTGTCATTTACAGGTGGAAGCAGTGGCTCATCTCCAGTGACCTCTAGTGGAGGGGCTCCCTCTCCTTTGAGCTCCTTACTTTCTCCACCTTGCTCTCCACCTACATTTCATTTACCTACAAGCTCCCTTGGAATGACCAGTCCAGAAGCATACCTACACAGTATCAACCTGCCCTTTTGCTACAAGATTTGCCCAACTAATTTTTGGCGACAGCAACCTCTTGACTTACCTGCTCCTGAAAGGCTGGCAAGCAGCAACAGATCTCAGTCTTTAACCCCACTCATGATGGAAGTGCCCATGTTATCTTCCCTGGGGGTCACCAATTCAAAAGGTGGTTCCTCTGAAGACTTCAATGGACAGTGTCTACACACACCTCATCCTGCCAATCAAATGTTATATGGATTGCAGGCATCTGGAAATATTTTCCCACCAAACCCCATCACCCAGGAGGTACTCAGTTGCTCTTTCCGCCCTTCCTATGGCTTTTATAGGTACAACTTCTCTATGCCATCTAGACTCCTAAATACTGCCCACCACCTAAAAGGGAATGACAACAGTCAAATCTCTTTTAGAGAAGGCAAATGTAATCATGCTCATTGGTATCCAACAATCAACCATTGCCTTTAATGGAACAATCACATTTTTAATACAATTTTCATGTAGGCACATATTTTCTTTCTTTGTAACCAAAGAAAGGTCAATATCTGTTAGCTTTTAAAAATTTCATTACCAGACAACTTTGTTCTGTTATATACATTTAAAGTGCCTTATCAAATCTTCATAAGATATTGTTTATGCAAATGTGACCTATAAGGAACTCTGATTACAGAGGCATTGGGCCTCAAAATAAGATACTCAGTAAATATTATTTGATGAAATAACCCATCAGTGAAAACTGATGCTAGGTGGTGTGGTCTCCAATCAAAGAATAACCAGATTACCATGCCATCTGCCATTTAAATATTGATAATGACCAACAGAAGATGAATGGAATTACTGTGAAAGTGTTAAAACTGTTTTATCTGTCAAGAGTCCTGCATTGTAATTATCTAGCTAGTTATTATAGAAGAAATTTCAATTGTTTGCTTTATACCTTCATACTCTGCTGTTGAAGGAAATAGTAACCTCAGTTCTGAAGTACAAATAGGGGCACAAACTTTCAAGTGTAACTTTTATTAATCTTTGTAGCTAAGCAACTATTTAAATCTGGAGGAACCCAAAGATCAAATGAAAAGTAAAATATTCTAAATAAATTTGATCTTTTATTTACTTTTAGTTTTGGATGATTCTTAGATAAAGTTTATTTACTTATTCCATTAAGAAACCTGGCATTTTTATACACCATTTACAAAAACAAATGATTTCAATCCTCCAAGAAGACTAAGACATCATTATCAAAGAAGGAAAACACAATTGAATCCATAAATATGAAAATAGACTTATATAGGTACAATTTAATTCCAACATTGTGTGTCAGTCATGGTAAGTTAGATTAGACAAAAGTGGAAAATAAGACTTTATTTTAGTTTATGAAGTCAAATAGTTTCCTTTCATCAGACCCTAGATTTCTGAAAATAATTATGAAGTACATTCTACAATAATCTGTATATCTTTAAGATCAATCAGCTTTTAATTTTTCACCAGTAGTTCTAGCCATTTTATTAAGCCAAGGACCTTCAAATCACAATAGTATTACTTGATTTTTGACACACTAATCAATCTACTAAACTGTATTTTACTAACTGTTCCAAAACATATTAGTAAGAACATATAATTATTATTTATTTTGTTAAAAAGTATTACTTCATTCTTAATATGCCTTATAAATGTGCCTTCCTATTAAAGTTATATATGCTTAACTCCTTGAGATATGAATAGAAAAGCACATGATTTCATTCAAACCCAATTCTGATAAAGATGAAATATTACTTGTCATTTAAACTAAATTGGCATCTGTTACAGGACTTTGAGGAATGACAAATATGTATGACTCATCTTGATTAACAGATTAAAAGCAATGGGGACACTTTAGCTTTGTCTACTCCAAAATATGCAAGTTCTAAGCTAACCTTAATTAGTAAAATAAATTATGACTTTAGTAGAAGCTACCATATCAGATTTTAAAGAAACTTATCCTGTGGTGTTACATGGAGAACCTCACTACTGGCCAAGAGAAAGTAATTAACTGAAAAATCAAGAAAATCTCTGGGTTACTTTGATTATCGAAGAGAACCTATTAATTTTGTGGCTGCTCCTCAGTATATATAGCCCATGCTTTATATTTTGTATTTTTTTCTGACATATTCCTCACATAAAACCAGTAATATAGAATTACATTAGTAATGATTATTAATAGAAAGAAGCAAAAGCTTGACCCTAGGCATTTACCTTAAGCCATTTTACATATGGTCATAAATTATCATTTTATAATTGTAATTGAAGAAGTGACCAAAGGAAAGCCTTCATAGAGAAACAAGAAACCTCAAGAAGTGCAGTAAGCAGCCCTCTTCTGAGCAAATTGCTCATCAGCAGAAATCTGCTAACACCTCTGATTTGAGCTTATAAATATTTAATGTACTTACAATTCTCTGTAAAATAAATTCTAACTCCTTCAATGAGGGTGCAAAACTCAGGTAAGTTAGTAAATTGAGGTTACAAATATGGAATAAAAAACTAGGAATTCTTCCACTTTTAACTGGCTCAACCAAATTTTAGGCTTGCTTTTAAAACACACAAAAATAAAAAGCCACTCTGGTTAGACAAAATGTGAAATTGTTGGTCAATAAAGGTGACCAAACAATAATTAATAGACCCGAAATTCTAATAATTAAAAGTGTTATTTCAATCTGTTTTGATGATACATACATGTGTACCCTCCTCCCCTTTAAAAGAGGATATCTTAATTCGGTAGAATAAATAATAAACCTCATTCTTAACCTGAACTGGTTATATGATAACCCCCAAAACCTAGAGAAAATAAATTTTTCTTTAACTGTACATTTGCATGTTCATTCAGGAAATAAGTGAATGTTACTTTATCCTTGCATAGCGTTCAGTCAAGTTCAAACCTGCTAAGATTAGTGAATTAAGAAGGTATTATTTTGTGGAACAGTCAGTGAAGCTGAAATCTAACTCTTAAACTTTGAACCTGATTGCAGAATATGTATAAGTAGATAAATCCTCTATTCATTGCATTTTAAAAGCCAATATATAACCTTAGGTAGCATAACTGAGAACATTGAACTTTTCAATACTATTATTTCTTGCCACAGTGCAGTGTCTAAACCTTATGAACATTACATTTTAAAGTCCAAAATATAACTTTAGGTTACACAGTATTAGAAATTTCAAATTCATTAATATCATTGCTCCTTTTTACTGTGCCACAAAAACGAAGAGGTTTATTTTCCCCAAACTATGAAGAGAGGATATTCAGGAGATTTCACTGCTATTAGGCATAGGTTCTACACATGGTCCAGGAATGTACATGGTTTCACTCATTTGTGAGTTTGAAGCATGTATCTGGTATGAAAAGAAATGAACTATTTGGATCAGTGAAATAGTCAGTGAATAATAGTGAACTATTAGGATCACTGATGAGTCAGTGAATAATAATAAGTCTTTGAACCATCAGAGTTCTATGTGCTGAGAACATGACAAGGTGCCAACCAGAGGGAGAGACAAGCATATGCATTGGACATTTTGGAGGGTTTCTCATTCATTCTCTTTATCCTTTCTATTACATGCTTTGGAGGAAATTATAGCATACATAAAGCAAGTAGTATGTATCTTTTAAATATTATTTGGTGTATCAGTATTTCTTGCTGAACCAGAACATGGTTAAGATAAATGTTTTGTATTAATACATAAGATATGTTTTACAATAGTCCACATATATACTCAAGACAAATCTAGATAATAGAAATATATGTCTGTGTGTACAGTAAGATAGTATGTAGTTGCTGTCTCATTACTGAATTTCACTGTCTTTTCCTATTTGAATATGCAATTTTATATGTTCCAGATGCCACATTAATATGTGTGTATGCATGTACTTTATCCTTTTACAGGATACACACACACACACACACACACACAGAGCACATATCTCCAGAGGGGGATTAGTTTAATTTTGTTTTTAAATAACTTACACTGTGTTTTTAATGTCCCTCCCCTTTCTAAAATGATATGTTACAAAGAGAATCTACTGATGTCATACTTACACTATTAATTATACATACATTTGTGTGGAAAGGCAGATTTAAATATGCTTAGAAATGTCTAATTGCATGTACTGTACTTTGTGAATTCAATTGACAGGGTAGTAGTGTAATGTTTTTACTCCAATTTAGGGGTGTGCTGCCTTTGGGCTGAAAAATCTCCAACTAGCCAAAATAACCATAATATCCTTGTATACAGCAACAGTTTACCAGTTGATTTCACTGGAATTTAACATGTTTATTGGAACAGTTTAAAACAAACCAAATGTATAGCTTAGGCCTTGGTGGCAGTTGCTTTGATATAAGTGCCATGGTATACATTTAATCTTCTTAGGTTTGGTCTGCAATTAAATGATAATTTGTATTAAAACTGTATAAATAAACATGGGTAGGATGACAACATAAAACAGAACAAATAGATGTACAGAACATTTGAAACCTATCTCCTATTAAAACTATTTACATGTGTGGGGCTGGCCAAAGTTTGGCATACTGTTCCAATAAAATATTGAGAGGAAAAGGACGAGTATCATTTCCTTTCAAAGTTTCAAATATTCATGTTTTCAAATTTTTACTGCACATTAATATGTAAACATGCATTATAGTGAGCAGATATATGTAGGAAGAATAGTTGCAAGATCTTTCTATTTCATTTAAATGTGTATATATGTCTATCGACCTTATTTTTTAAACTGCCTGAAAGAGCTACAACATTTAAAGTCAATTATCATAGAAAATATTGAAATTATAGAAAAATAATTTGTATTATTAGACTTTGTATTCAAATAATCATATTTTTGTTATTCATAATGATGGAAGAATTTTGATTCTAGATGTAAGATCACATACTATTGCACATGGTAAAGTATAATATAGTATCTTTGTTTTAGAAAATGTTATAAATAATTCAAACATTTTCTAGAATACAAAGGTAATAAAATCATGAGGTTGTATTGGATAAAAGTTAATATCTGTAAAGTTTTTTAACTCAATACATAATTTAGTCCATCTTCCATTTCATGGTTCTTTTTTGGAAAATTAGTACCTCAACTTTATTGAAAATTTGTCTGAAATTGAGTTTTCATGTTTCTTTTTTTGAAATTACTTTATGCCCTTCTTATCAATTACACTAATGTCTAATTATATCAGTTTTCTTCCATTTTGAATTTTGTAGCTTTTAGGAATAATACTTTCTTAGAAACACAGATAAATATACTGCCCTGTGGAATAGGCATGGTTTCTTAGTAAGACCCACTATGAAGGAGAAAAGTTACTCATTGCAGCACGTACACATTATATTTGGCTTTATTTAGAGGAACCTATGAACAAGCTAAACAGTGTCTGTTCGATTTATAGTTATGCTTTGCAAAACCCAGTTTGTATCCTCTTCAAATCATGATGCTAGGCAGAATGATCTGTTGAGCAAAAATATCATGACTTTGTAACCCATCACTATGATTCTTATGTGTCACTATAGCACTAGTTAGGTGGGGTGGGGTGTCTTATTACAAAAGTCTCTGGGATTAGGGCAAACTAATCTGGTGTTTGCACTTAAGGGTAGTAACCAAATTCAGCAGTTCCCTGTGTATGATGAATCAGGGAAGAATCACTAGCCCTTGGCTAGTGAAGATACAGTGCCTTCCAGTGGGTAGCCACTGAGCCTGCTAACAAAAACTTGAAGCTTTCCACACACCTATTATATTTTAGTTTAGTTCTTCATATCCATGTCTTTCATACCAGACTATGAGTGAGGTAGAAATGGTATAATTTAAGGGTCATTTGTTTTCTAGCTTTTGTAAATTTATAAGTGCATTACTGAAAACTAAAAAACACAAGCAGCAAAGAACACAAAAGACCCACAAACAGTTTACAGTTTGACTTCTAGTTACTGTGTATGTCTACACGCACTGGGCATACATTTTTATGTACTTGAGGTCATGTAGTATTATTAATGTTTTTTTCATATAAGGTCTCAAAGTCAGAAGTATTTTGATATCCAAGGATATACTGAACCTGTCTAACTGTAACTGTAATCATTTGGGTTCTCTGGGTCTTTAATGGTTTTATATGAACCTTAAGATTATTTTTAAAAGTATTTCTGTGAAAATTAAATTGTTTTTTTCCACTTTTTTGTTTTTCTGATTTTTTAATTTGGTACATAATAGCTGTATATATTTAGGTGATACAAAGCACTATTTTGGTACCTGTGTACATAATGATCACATCAGGATAATTAGCATACCTTATATTCATCACCTTAAATATTTGTCATTTATTTGTGGTAAGAACATTCAAAATTCTCTCTTCTACCTATTTTGAAATCATTGATACTTTATTGTGAACTAAAGGATCTCTACTGTATAATAGAACATCAGGACTAATGCCTTCTAATTTTAACTTTTTAAACTTTGACAAAATTCTCCCCATCCTCTCAATTACCTTCATCTTGCCAGTCACTGGTAGCTATTGTTTTATTCTCTATTCCTATGAGAACAACTTTTGAAAACTTGAATATGGTGAGATAATGTGGTACTTATCTTTATGTGCCTGTGTTATATCACTTAATATAATATCTTTCAGGTTTATATGAAGAGACATCTGTATTCCTGTGTTTATTGCAGCACTGTTCATGGTAACTAAGATATGAAATCAATTTAAGCATTCATCAGTGTATAAAAGGATAATGTAGTATATATACATATGGAATACTATTTGGATAAAAAATGGACATTGGAATTTTAATAGGGATTGTATTTAATCAATAGATCATTTTGTGTAGAATACACATTTTAACAATATTAATTCTTTCGATCTGCAAACATGCAATATCTTTAAATATATTTGTATTTTCCTAATTTCTATCTTCAATATTTTATCATTCTCTTTATAGAGAACCTTCACCATTTTGGTTAAACTTATTGCTAAGTACTTTTTGTTGCTAATTTAAATGAAAATGCTTTCTTGAATTATTTTTGAGAAAGTCTCCTGTTGGCATTTATAAATGCTACTGAATATTGTATGCTCATTTTATATGTTGCAACTTTATTCATTTCTTGATTCTAATACTTTTTTGGTTGAGTCTTTAGGGTTTTCTATAGGTTTGCAAACCATGTCATCTGCGAAGACCTTTCCAATTTGGATGTTTATTTTTTCCTTTTGCCTAACGGTTCTAGCTAGGACTTCCACTACTATGCTGAGTACCAGTGATAAAAAGAGCATGTTTGCATTTTTCCAGATCTTAGAGGAAAAGCTTTCAATTTTTCCCTGTTTGATATTACGTTGGCTGTATGTTTATTTGCATGGCCTTTATTATGTTGAGATTTTTTCCTTCTATACTTAATATGTTGAGTTTGTGGTTGTTGTGGTTGTGTGTATGTTTGATCCTAGGAATTTAACTCAGGGGTGCTTTACCACTGAGTTACATCCCCAACCATATCTATCTATTCATTTATTTATTTTGAGACAGGGTTTCACTAAATTCCTGAGAGTCTTGCTAACTTGCTGAGACTGGCCTTGAACTTGTGGTTCTCCTGTGTCATCCTCTCCAGAGGGTGTAATTACAGGTGTGTGCAACTATGCTCTGCAAGAGATTTTATCATGAATAGAGGTTGAATGTGTCAGGTGCTTTTTCTACATCTATTGGAATGATTGTATGCTTTTTGTTCTTCATTCTATTAATTTGTTATATCATACTTATTGATTTGTTTATATCAAACAAACCTTGTATCCCTTGGATGAATTTTCACCTGATTATGATGAAGGATCTTTTTAATGTGCTGGTGAATTCTGTTTGCTACAGTTTCATTAAGGATTTTTACCCATATGTTAATCAGGTACATTAACCTGTGGTTTTCTTTTTGTTGGGTCTTTATCTGGTTTTGGTATTAAGGTTATGCTTGCACTGTAGAAAGAGTTTGGAAAAGTCCCCTTCTTTTCAATTGTTTGAAATAATAAAGGGAATTGAGTTCTTGTTTTTCTTTAAGTTTTTTTTTTTTTGTAGATTTCATAAGTGAAGCTATCAAGTCCTGGATTTGTCTTTGATGGGAGACTTTGCATTAGTATTTTAATCTCATTATTATAGTTGGTTTGTTTAGATTTTCTAATTATTCTTGATTAGGTCTTGGTGCTTTGTATGCAGGCAGGAATTTATCCATTTGTTCTAAGTTTTTCAATTAGAAAATAACTGTTTATAGCAGTTTCTTATGATCCTTTATATTACTGTGATATCAGTCACAATGTCTCCTTTTTCATCTCTGATTTTGCCTATTTTATCTCTTTTTTCTTAGTTTGACTAAAGATTTGTCTATTTTATTTTTTCAAAGACCAATTCTTCATCTGTTTGATTTTTAGTTACTTTTGTCCCAATTTGGTTTATTGGCACCACAATCTTTATTTTGTTCTACTAATTTTGGTTTAGTTTGCTTTTATTTTCCTTGGTCCTTGAGATGCAATAGTAGGTGGGTTACTTGAGGTATTTCATCTTGTCTGATATAAGAATATATTGATGTAAACTTCCATCTTAGGATTGATTTTGCTGCATCCTGTATTTTTTGGTATGTCGTGCTTCCTTTTTGATTTGTGTCAATGTTTTTAAATTTATTTTTTAATTTCTTCATTGAACTATTGATTACTAAGGTTCATGCTGTTTAATTTTCATGTATTTGTTTTCTAAAGTCCCTCCTGTCATTGATTTTTAACTTTATTTCATTGTATTCAAAAAGACAGTTGGTATGGTTTGATTTTTAAACATTTGTTGTGATTTGTGTTATATCTTAATATATGATCTCTTTGGGAGAATATTCTTTGTACAGTTGAGAAGAATGTGAATTTTTCAATGTTGAGTGGAATGTCCTGTAACTTTCTGTTAGGTCCATTTGCATTAGAGTGAAGGTTGAAGATGATATTTGCTTGTAGAATTTCTGTTTTGATGATATGACTATTGCAGAAAGCAGGGTGTGGAAATTCATATTATTTTATTGTCAACTACCTTCCCTTTTAGATTTAATAATATTTGCCATATGTATTTAGATGTTTTGATGTTGGGTGTATATATATATTTATGGTTATTATATGTTCTTGTTGCTTTAACCCTTTTGAAATTATAAAATGGCCTTTTGTCACTTGCTATGTTTTTATTAGTTCATTATACTTGTGCATAATATTGGGGTTCATTTTAACATAATCATATATGCATGGAATATAATTTGTTCCATCAGTCCCCATTACTTCTTCTTTCCCTTCCCTCCTTTCTCCAACTATTCCCTTTCCTCTAACCTAGTGGTCTTCCCTCTATTTATTTACAATTTTAATTAGTGTTTTATCGATATACATAAAGTGAAATTAACTATAGTATATTCATATATTTACATAGGAGAGTTTGGTCAATTTCATTCCACTGTTCTTCCCTTTTTCTGTCTTCTCTCCTTCCTCTGAATCCCCTTGCTCTACTCCAGTGATCTCTCTTCTATTTTCGTGGGACCCCTCCCTTTCTTCCTTATTGTGATCTAGCTTCTGCATATGAGACAAAACATTCAACCCTTGACATTCTGAGTCTGGTTTATGTCAATTACCATGATGTTCTCCAGTTACACTCATTGACCAGGAAAGAAAATTTGGTATATATACAATGGAGTTTTACTCAGCCATAAATAAGAATGAAATTTTGGTGCTTGTCACTTTTCATAATTTTTATGTTTTCACTGGTGCAGCATATTCATATATGCATGCAACATAATTTACTCCATTTTGTTCCCAATATTTCTACTTCCCCTACCTTCCTTTCTCCCCCTGATCCCTTTCTTCTTCTCTACTGGAGTTACATACACACACACACACATATGCACATACATAGATATACATACATAAATACATGAATATATGTATATGTATACACACATATACGTACATATACACCTATACATGAATATATAATGTACCAATTAAATAATATATGATTTCTTATAATCATATATGCATGTAAGTGGTTCATTATAATTACACATAAAAATGTTATTCATCATGATATATTTATACATGCATAAACAGAATTTTAAATTTTTTATTTAAAGCCTATTTTGTATTACTTAAATATAGTTACTCCTGTTTTTTTTTTTTTAATTTTCATTTGCATCGACTATCTGTTTCCATCCCTTAACTTTCAGTCTGGATATCGTTACAGGTGAAGTGTGTCTCTTATAGTCAGCATGTAATTGAGTTTTGTTTTTCTATCCATTCTGCCACCCTGTATCTTTGAACATATTTAATATATAATATTTACACTTACTGGGTGCAGAGCTATATTTTGATTCATGCATGTATCATGTAATGATCAAGTCAGGTTAACTAGAATTTCCATCTCCTCAATTATTATCATTTGTATGTTTTGGGAACCTTCAAAGTCTTCTTTAGTTTTGTCTTTTAATTGGAGAATTCATTGTATTTATACTCTAGGTAATGATTTTTATCTAGGGTAATTTAATCCATTAAAATATACATTTTTAGTAATTTTATAGATGCATTATATTTATACATGATAATGGAAATCATTATATTGTATTAGAAGATGCATGTAATATAATTTATCAATTTCATTTCACAGTTCCTTCATTTTCACTGCACTTCTCCCTCCTCCATCTGCTAGCTCTACTATAATGACCTCCTTTCTTTTACTATTTTAATCCTTTAAATCTGGCTAATTATATATATAATATATATATATATATATATATACACACACACTCACACACACACACA
>JAJEJO010052573.1:190476-217004 GCA_020662805.1 Glaucomys volans
TTTTTTTTTTTCCCCTCTCTCCAGTTTCCACATATAAAAGAAAACATTTGATCCTTGACTTTCTGGTCAGGATTATTTCATGAAACATGATGTTCTCCAGTTCCTTCCATTTGCTAGCAAATGCCATAATTTTATTCTTATTTATGGTTGAGTAAACCTCCACTGTATGTCTGTGTGTGTGTGTGTGTGTGTGTGTGTGTGTGTGTATGTATCACATTTTCTTTGTCCACTCATCTATCCACAGGCAAGTTCTAAGCAATTATCAATAGGAAAAACGTGGTATTGCTATATTGTTACTTGTTTCCTTATTCTTGATCTTAGGGGTTGAATATTTAGTCTTTTACCAGAAAGTATGATGTTTTGATGTTTTGTGTGTGTGTGTTTGTGTGTATGTGTGTGTGATATTTATTTATTTATTTATTTATTTATTCTTGCAATTTTTTCTTTATTTTTTAAAATTATTTTTACAGACTGCATTTTGATTCATTGTACACAAATGGGGTACAACTTTTCATTTTTATGGTTGTACACAATGCAGATTCACACCATCCATGTGATCATACATAAACATAGGGTAATACTGTCTGTCTCAATCTACTATCTTTCCTTCCCACACCCCTCCCACCCCATTTTCCTGTAGTCCATTCAAAGTTTCTCCATTCTTCTCTTACTCCCCTGCAACCGCCCCCCCCCCAACATGGTTATGTATCATCATTCACTTATCAGAGAAAACATGCTACCTTTGTTTTTTGGGGCTTGGTTTATTTCACTTAGCACGATGTTCTCCAACTCCATCCATTTACCTGCAAATGCCATAATTTTATCCTTCTTTATGGCTCAGTAATATTCCATTGTGTATATATACCACAGTTTCTTTATTCATTCATCTATTGAATGGCACCTAAGTTGGTTCCACAATCTAGCTATTGTGAATTGAGCAGCTATGAACATAGATGTGGCT
The DNA here is from genome assembly GCA_020662805.1 of Glaucomys volans. Lineage (NCBI taxonomy): Eukaryota > Metazoa > Chordata > Mammalia > Rodentia > Sciuridae > Glaucomys > Glaucomys volans. Next base: position 191,438 of record JAJEJO010052573.1, read on the forward strand.
GCATCCCTATACTTTGCTGATTTTAAGACCTTTGGGTATAAACTGAGGAGTGGGATAGCTGTGTCAAAAGATGGGTCCATTCCAAGTTTTTTGAGGGATCTCCACACTGCTTTCCAGAGTGGCTGCACCAATTTGCAACTCCACCAGCAATGTACAAGTGTGCATTTTTCCCCATATCCACGGCAACACTTAATATTCTTTGTGTTCTTAATAATAACTATTCTAATTGGGGTGAGATGAAATCTTAGGGTAGTTTTGATTTGCATTTCTCTTATTATTAGAGATGTTGATCATTTTTCATATATCTATTGATTTTTTGTCTATCCTCTTTGTTTATCATCTGTCTTTTCATTAAGGAAGTTCACAGTTCATTTCTTGAGTGTTTTCCTGAAAATTTGAAAAGGTTTTCAAATACATTTTTCATGTCTGTTGATATGTGGTGGTTGTCTTTACATGATATATTCCTTGAGTTATTTTCATATTTTATCCAATTTGCATTTCATACCTCAGATAAATCTCACTTGAATATTGTGCCTGATTCCCTTTAAATATCAATGAATTTGTTTTGGAGCATTTTGTTGAGGGAATTTTTTCATCTATATTCATAAAGAGTATTTCTTTCCTTGATGTTTTCACTCTGCTCTCAGAATATTACTACCTTCATAGAATCAGTTGGAAAATGTTCCCTACCATTGCATAGATGAGTTTGTTAATAATGTTGTTATTTCTTTCTTAAATCATTGGTAGAAAGCACCAGTGAAGCCAGTGATATTCTCTTTGTAGTTCATTTTTCCTTCACTATTTTAATCTCTTTGTCTCTTAAAACTCTCTAAGGACTTTTTACTTCCACTTGACTGAGTTCTCATAGTTGTTTTCTAGGAATTTGAACACTTCATTTTTGTTGTCTACTTGGAAGGCATAAAATTATTCACAGTATTATTTCTTTTTTGTACTGATTGAACCCAGGGGCACTCCACCATTGAGCCACATCCCCAGCCCTATTTTGCATTTTGTTTAGAGACAGGGTCTCACTGAGTTGCTTAGCACCTCGCTAAGTTGCTGAAGCTGGCTTTGAACTTGCGATCTTCCTGTCTCAGCCTCCCAAGTGCTGGGATTGCAGGCGTGCGCCACTGCACCCAAACTATTCACAGTATTCTTGATAATGCCTTTTATTTTTGTAAAGTTGATAGTAATGTTCTAGGATTTAGCATTGTATATCTTTTCTCTTTCTTCCTTGGTTAGTTTAGTTAAAATATCATAATTTAAATATTTTTCTTCCAGTAAGCAACTTTGGTTTTATTGATTTTCACTATTGTTTTCCTTTACTCCAATTATTTCTGCAGTGATTTTCAGTATTTTCTTCTTTTTACTTTCTTCATAGTTCACATCACTTTCCAGATTTTTAAGGTGGAAATTTACATTATTGTCTTGATTCCCCCTCGTCCTCCTCTTACTCCTTCTCCTCCTCCTTCTTCTTGTTTCTTTCTTTCTCCTCCTCTTAGTCCTTTTATTTTTCTTCTCCTCTTTCTCCTCTCCTTTTTTCCTCCTCTGTCTCCTCTTCTTTGTGTTTGTTATTGAAGGCAGAGAACTTGCCCATGAAGAGAACATACTCTACCACAGAGACACCCCCTCTCAGTCCTCTCTTCATTTTTAATACATTTACCGCTATGAATTTCTAACTACAAAGTTACCTGTGTTCCATAAGTTATATTATGTTTTTTATTTTTCATTAGCTTGATGTGTATTTTTAAAATTTATTATTATTGGTTCTTTTTAGTTATACATCACAGTAGAATATATTTTGATATAATGACACAAGCATGGAGTAATACACACCTTTAAAGAAGAAAGACTTTATGATATTTGCCAGGAAATGGATGGATCTTAAGACTATTATGCCAAGTGAAATAATCCACTCCCAAAAAGCCAAAGGTTGAATGGTTACTCTGATGTGCAGAAGCTAACCCACAATAAAGGAAAGACAGTGGAATGAATACAAAATAATACACATACATGACAATATCACAGTGAATCCCTCCATCATGTACACCCACAAGAATAGAGTCCTTGGAGTATATTCTAATTTGAGTTGTGATTTACATTTTGGCCCATTGATTTTTTTAGAGTATGTTGTTTCCCAACTTTTCTTCTATTACAAATGTCTAATTTCATTCCATTTTGGTCAGAGACCATAATTTGTGCAATTTTAATCCTTTTAAATTTATCGAGGCTCTTTCCATGACTAGCATATGGTCTATCTTGGAACCCATTCCATGTTTACTTGAGAAAAATGTGAAAAATATGTATTAAGTTGTTGCTGAATGAAGAGTTCTGTAGAAGTCTGTAAGTGTAGCTGACTCGTAGTGTTTTTCATGTCTTCCGTTTTCTTGTTAATCTTTCACCTCCTTCTGCCCATTACTGAAAATTAGGAATGGAAGTCTTCAAATATTATCATTGAATCAAACGTTTCTCCCCTCAGGGACACTTGCTGTTTAGTTTTAATGTTACATCAGAACTTGGACAAATAATATCCTAAGCCACAATGTTCTTGCAACTATGTAGCTGAATTTAAAGAATAATGCTCCTCTGATTGTTGGAAGTTTTATTTTTCAGAGTTCTGAGAAAGTTTATTTTGACAAATTTTTGCCAGTGTCCTTGTCACTCTATGGAAGAGTTGTTTTTGGAACTCTTACTCTACCATTAAAGAAGTACTTCTCATTAGGATCTTTTAAATTATAAATCAAATTTATACTATGTTTATATAATTATTTCCACTATACACTTTATCTTGATTTTAGTTTTCATGTTTGTAGTTTTAGAGATATTGATCCTTTTTTAAACTGTTGAATTTATAAATGTAAAATTATATATAATGACAAATTCTTCCATTTGGTTGCGGCTATAAGTGATCTGACAACAGTATTAGGCGGTTTGAGGACCTTTGAGGGGCTTGTCTATTGAAGAAACCTAAGAGCCATTGGAAGTGTCTGGGCAAGAGAAGACTGCAACAATAGCAGTACTTTTTGTGGCAACTATGCAGGACAGACTGACTAATGATGGTCACTTTCACTTTACTAGGCTTATTTCTGTTTATAGGCAGTAAAGGTGTGTATGGTCAAAGAATGTTCTAAGATTATTAAGATTCATTTTTTTAAAATTTTTTAACTTTCCAACTTACTCATCCACATACTTCATAGGCCTAATATTAAACAGGTTATTTCTTAGCTATCTACCACACACAGGATTCTACATTTCACAGTTTAGGAGGCCACAATGCATCTGTATAGAACTTGCAAGATTTCTCCATTCAGTGAGACATTTTATATTTCAGGCTGTCACCAAAATTTGAAAGGTAAAATGTTAGCAATTTCACAAAGGCACTCTATATTTGATTGAGTCTGCTTTATGATGCTTGAATTGCTTCACACCATAAACTTGCTTTAAAGAAAAGCTTTTTAAACTCTCTTGCTAAGTTTATTAAATGAAGTCTTTCACTGTTTGTATTTTACTTTTCTTTTTCTTTTTTTTTTCAAATCCAAGAAATGCAATTCTCACAACCTTTCTATTTTCCTTTATGATGCTTTCTACAAATCTTCACCAGTAAAATTTGGGTGATGTGATCTTCTACAATTTCCTCAAAGCTTAACCTAACAGCTGTAAGCACTTAACAACTAATCAGCTCAATTCAGCTCACCTGTGTGAGTGATCTTTGACAGCACCATCTGCTTTGAGTCAGGGTTTTTTATTTTCTTTTCTTTTTTTCATAAAAGACTTAAAGGTAAAAGAACTAATGAACTTGCAAGATCACTAAGCTATTTTGAGTGTGATTCAAGGCACAGAATGCTTAAAAGATGCATTTACTTTGATGCATATTTATGGCACCAAACATTATCATATAATTGATAATAGATACTACAGTATCAACCAGAAAAGACAGATATAGATTCCAAACTAGATATTAAGAAAATATTAGTGAAAAATCAAAATAAAAATGCTAGGTCTAAAACTTTTTAAAAATATGAAATATTTAGGAAAATATTTTGATATGGCAATAATTATGATATAACTAAAGTAATTGCTAAATCTTTTGAAAGAAAGGTGGGTCTTAAATACCCAAAATGAGACTAATGTATTAGGAGTGAATAAAGAAATTGAGAAGATCACTGGAGAACAAAATAGGGTCTTTATTATTACAATTTTAACAATTTGACTTTTCAAGGCAGTAGCTACTGAGGTAAGGTAGAAAATGTGTAACTTGCTTCTACTCTTATTTGGATCCTTTGATACTGATTCACATTGCTTCTGTGTAGAAGGAGACATCTGATAAAAACATTTAAAGTTCACCCAACCTATGAAAGCCTTGTTTTCCCACAAGAACCATGAGAAGTTATTAAGTATGAAATGCATTTCATATATAGCCATGCCCAAGTTGAAAAAGAGCCTACTATTTTTTAAAACACCTTTATAATTGAGAACCTTCAGCCCTTTCCCAATCATTCACTCATTCCTTTATATAATAACCCTATGTAAGTGAGCCCAATTGTTAACTCACTAACATCAAAGAGGAAATCCTAGGGTGCCTTGCCTAGAATTAGTAAGATTCAGAGGTAGACAGCCTGGCTTGATGTAAGGTCCAGGTGCTCCACATTAAATTTCAGTGCCAGAAATGACACAAGGTTAATTTTACCTCTGCCTAAGCCAAAGATAGCTCTGCTCTTTCACCTCTTCTAAATTTTCAAATTGAATTATGATGGGCATAAATACTGGGCACATTTTATACCCAAAGAAATAACTCTTTAGTTAGCATGTTGCTTGAATTTCAATGAAATATGGGAAATCAGAAGTGGATGGGCCCTTTAAATGTTAGTGAATTGTATCCTTCATTGTCTGGACAGGAAAACTAAGGTAAAGAGTGGTGAACAGAGTGGCCCAAGGTTTTCTGAAATTGGTTTCTGCTAAATGCCACTGGAGATTTTCCAGGAAAGTCTATGGCACCATTACCCATAGGTTTATGACATCGTGTTTTGCCCTGTGAATTATATAAGAACGCATGACAGTTCTTTTACTATTTGGCTGCTGAAATTATTTGATAATTCTGTGAAAGGCAGTTCTTTCTGAAAAAAAAATGATTGCTCAAACAACTGTTATATTCAGATACATCAGCCTTTGGCATCAATTCAGTACCCATTTAACACTGGTGTTCATTCAAAGTGTTTGATTTTCAATACATAAGTAGCAAAAGGCTTCTGTTACCTTAGCAACAATATTATCCAAACTTTCTCCCATAACTCCATCCCCCAAATCTTTACAATATTCCCTTAAATAGAAAAACAAGTATAGCTATTTTATGATATTTTCCAGAAGACAGCTTCTTAGATTTCTTATTTAAGAAAATGTTGCATGACATAATGTTTTCAGGGATTTTTACTAAAAGTTTAAAACATGATTGTTAACAATGGGTAGAATTAAAAGGTTTACATGACAAGGGTGAAGTATTAAAGCTAAAGCTTTGGAATTATAGCAAAAAGAGTGGGGTTTGAATGTGGTCTTTCTCGAATAAGCAATGAGTAAGTCACTTAACCACCAATGTTTAGTCCCCTCAACTGTAAAAATAGAATAGTAATTACTTCAGAGGAAGTGAGACTTAATTATGTGAGATAATACATAGAGATGTGCTCAGTAAATTATACAAAGTTGTAGAAATTTAAGGCACTATATTATTCAACGTCTTTATTGTTTTTGTTGTTTAGGGTACTAAAACCCTGGGGTGTGTAAACACTGATATACACCCCTAGCCCTTTTTTATTTATTTTCTTATTTTGAGCAGAATCACACTAAGTTGCTTATGACATCACTAAGTTGCATGGGCTGGTTTTCCTCTTGTGATCCTCCTGCCTCAGCCTCCCAGTTTACTGGGATTACAAGTGAGTGCCACCATGCCCGGCAAATAGAAGGGACTTCTTTTTTATGGTACCAGGGACTGAGCCCTGTGGCACTTAACCACTGAGTTACATCCCCAGACTTTAATTTATTTATTTATTTTAATTTTCAGACAGGATCTCACTAAGTTGCTTAGGGTCTTGGTAAGTTGCTGAGGCTGGTTTTGAACTTGTGATCCTCCTGTCTCAGCCTCCTGAGTCACTGGGAATATAGGCAAGTACCACCATGCCAAGCAACATCTTTATCTTAAGGTGACAATTTTCAATAATGCAAAAGGAGGACATGAAGACAAATACATATGCCTAGATCTTTTGGTTTGAAAAATAGTTAGGGCCCAGTTGATTTAACTCTCATTCAGCAAGTAGATTTTAACCAATTATTCTAATCAGAGGTGACTGGTAAATATGTCAAAATACACTCTACTGCCTTGCCTAAATAGAAAGGACAAATAAAATTTTAAAAATAAATGCATTAAAACAAAGAAATGACGAGTTTTCATTCATGTATCTAGAATCCAGAGGATTTTTTAAGCAGAAGTTTATATTTGAATGATCGTGTTTATGTTTCTACAAATAAAACCATTTTTTTTCGTTTTGGGAATGAAAGCATGTTCTTTTTGACTCAGAAAAGTTGCATTTATGTTTCATCAATGCCTTCTTGGTCAACCTCATCTTTGTAGCAGAATACACACACGTGTATGCATCTTCTTTCATAAATCACTTCATAAGCAGTGTTTATTCAGCTTTTTTTTTGCTCCTTTGACTAAAAGACCTGACCAGAACAATTGTAGAGGAAGAACAGTTTATTTGGGGCCCCATGGTTTCAGAGGTGTCTGTTCATAGACAGCCAGCTACATTCCTCTGGGCTCCAAGTGAGTCAGGACAACATGGCAGGAAGTGTGTGGAAGAGAAAAAAGTTCACATGATGATCAGAAAGCAGAGAGAGATTCTACTCACCTGATACAGAATATATTTTTCCAAAGGCATCCCCCCAATGACCCCCCTCCTCTAGCCACACCCTGCCCACCTTCAGTTACCACTCAATTAATCCCATCAAGTGGTCAATACACTAATTGGGTTAAGACTCTTACAACCCAATCATTTCACCTCTGAACTTTATTGCATTGTCTCATACATGAGCTTTTGGGGGAATCCTCACATCTAAACAATAACAAGGAGACAGTAAATATTTTGATGCAATTATATTCTACTCCACAATGTAATGGTACTCCTAAATTTCAATTGAAGAATCCTTCCAATTACTCACAGAATCGTGGGATACTTTCTTAACCTGGAATACTTTCCCCTATATAAACAGGTAGTTTATGCATGATCTTTACAAGCTTCTTGGGTACATGGACAACATGTGAAAATGAGTTGCATATGATTCAAGGCTTTGTAGTGAGAAGTGTATGGAAATTGATAATGATAAAACAGCCTGGGAGGATTCTAAGCAAAGTAATTAAAGAACTAAAACTGCAAGGGTTGCGTGAGGATAGTTAGGCCATTGTCTCCCCTAATTAACTTAAATCTAATAACTAAATTTGGTCTTAGTATACTCAATGCTAACTCACTTCCTTATACTTATCAAAATGTGTTTGACCAGTTATGGATCCAGGCAATGCCCCATCAATGGATGAAAGGATTAAGAAAATGCCATCTCTATGTACAATAGAGTTGTTTTTTTTTTGTGGTGCTGGGAATTGACCTCAGGGCCTTGTGCATGCAAGGCAAGCACTCTACCAACTAAGCCACATCCCCAGCCCCTACAATAGAGTTTTACTCAGTCATAAAGAGGAATAAAATTATGGCAGTTGTAAGTAAATGGATTGAACTGGAAGACATCATGCTAAGTGAAATAAGCCAGTTCCCCAAAGTCAAAAGTGAGGGTTTTCTCTGATATGTGGCAGCTAATCCAAAACATGGGAGTTATAGAAAAAGAATAGGAGAAAGATCAGCGGAGGAGGAAAGGGAAGAGGGATAGGATAGGGAAAGACAATGGAATGAATCTGACCTATGTTTCCTATGTACATATACAAATATACCACAGTGAATCTCACCATCACATACTAATTAAAGATACTAATTAAATTAAAACTATAAGTAAATACAGAAAGATCAGTGAAAAGAAGGGAAAAAAGGGAAGGAGAAGGTGAGGGAAAGGGGAAGTACAAGGGATGAATTAGAACAAATTATATTCCAGGCTTTTAAAATTATGTCAAAAAGAGTCCTATTGTTATATATAACTAAAATGAACTACTAAAAGTAAAAAAGAGACAATAATGGGTTGAATGTTTTCTCTCATATGTGGAAGTTAGAGGAAAGCAAGTGAAAAAAAGGGGGGAGTCATTTATCATAAAGATATATGGAAGATCAGTGGAGTAGGAGGAAATTTAGAGGGAGGAACAGGGAAGGGGAGGAAATGAGAATGAAGTTGGTAAAATTATTCTAAAATTTGTGCACGTATAAATACACAACAGTAAATTACACCTTTATATAAATCTATAAAGTACCAATTAAAAATAAGGAAATAAATGAACAAAAAGTAAATAGGAGGAAGACGAGTAGATTAGAGGAAGGGACATAGGAAGAGGGAAGAAAGAAGTGAAAGGATGCACTGAGGACTGAAATTGAGCAAATTATATATTCCATGCATGTATAAACATGTCAAAACAAACTCTAATATTATGTATAACTCTAACGTACCAATAAAATTTTAAAATGTCCTTGGCTAGTGCTTCATATATCCAAGGTAGTTTCTTTTTAAATTGTTTATAGTTCTTATTAAGATCTTGTTAACCATAATTTGTTTAGTTTCGTTTGTTTTTGTTTGCTACTCCCATAATACAAGGTTGTCAGGATTTCAAACACTGTGGCAGGTAAGTGCTTGGGGTTAGGAAGGGTAAATCAGTGGTCAGATTCTTGGGCAGACACAAATGCAGATTGGCATTGTGATAACATCTCTTACTATTCTATAAGTGGATAACCACTTTGCCTACATAGAAATTTAGATAGTCATTCTACCGCAGCCACATGCTTATCTAAGAGTGGTGAATTAACTCCATGTGGGTCTCAGAAATGTTTGACAGGCAGGATATACTTGTTTCATCTCTTGTTTCATTTTCTGTTTTGTCACTGTGAAGGTACAGACTGTTCCAAGGGGAAAATTTGGTGTTTGGTGCTCTCTTGGTAATTCTTCAGGGTCTATGCCCTTAGAATCTTTACCTTGGCATATGGCAGCAGGACTTATTATTTGTAGAACAAGGAGGGAAGTGTCCCTGACTTGGATACCCCAATTCGTTAACTTATTCATTTATTTAGTATTTTAGTGTGGCAAGCACTGATACAGGACCTAGTATACACAGATGAACAAAAGAGAAAATTCTTTTGATCAATATATTCCTGCTTGAACTGGACAAATCAAACAATTCATTGGTACATTTTTTTTAACTCCCATCTCTCAATGGGCTGAATTTAGATTTCATTTTTATTTTCAAATCCTCAATACCTACAGTTCTTGGCACCAAGTGTGTGCTCAGTACATGTTTAGGGAATGAAGAAAAAAAGAAGAGAGTATTTGACACTCACAAGTACAAGTGTTAGTAATTGTTAGGGCTTTTAGATCACATGCTTTCTAGAGGCATTTGCAATTTCAACCGGAGAAGGCACAATACATTGGTATCTTGGAGAGGAATATATTGGTGGCAGATTGAGAGAGTGGTTTCGACTGGCACAGTGGTGCATGCTTAAAATCTCAATGGCTCTAGAGGCTGAGACAGGAGGATCAGGAGTTCAAAAGCAGCCTCAACAACCGTGGTGAGGAACTAAGCAATTCAGTGAGACTCTGTCTCTAAACAAAATACAAAATAGGGCTGGGGATTTGGTTTAGGGATTGAGAGCCCCTGAGTGCAATCCCTGGTACACCACCCCTGAAAAAAGAGTATGAAGTTTTGGTCTTTCTTGCAGTCAAGAAAGAATTAGTGTGGGGCTGTGGCTGTAGCTAAGTGATAGAGTGCTTGTCTAGCACTGGATTCAATCTTCAGCTCCACATAAAAATAAATAAATAAAATAAAGATATTGTATCCACCTACAATTAAAAAAAATTAAAAAATAATTGGTTTCAAGTTATCAGTTCTTTCTTTTACTTATTGACCCTGAGCAACTCACCTGTCTGTGTCTTAGTTTCCTCATAAGTAAATCCTGGACTAATAACACTCATCTCATAGAATTTTGGTGAAGATTATATGAGGTGAGATATATAAACAATACCTGGCTCACAGAAATTGTTTAGTGTTTATTAATGTTAAATAAATTTCTTAAAATGATATCTCAAGTAAATGCTATGCACACCTTTGGAAAAGTAGCCTGCCTAGAGGAAACTTGCCCACTCTAGCCTGGTAACTATTTGCTCTAAAAGTTCTTTGAAGTTGCATTTATGTGTGTAAGTATGTATGTATGCATTTATTTTGTGGGGCAGCCAGTACAGAGCTTCTGACTTTCTAGAAATCTGAGCCACAAAGCTGTCTAGAATAAATCCTAGAACAAAATTTCTCTATGGTGTATTTTCTTCTTGACTGGCTTCAACTGTCAGAAGAAAAGACCAATTCATTTCCAATCACAGGAGGAAATTTAGATTCCCTACTTTCACTATTAAAATAAAACTTCATCTTGAAAAGCAGGGAAACTTTGATTTTGCAGGGACGCAGAAGTTGGGAAATAAATGAATTAAAGTCACGATTGATAGTAGGTGCTTTGAAAAATTCTATACTTTCAGTTTCCCTGAATTGAGACCTTTTCCACAATTCCTAAACCAATATTGAATCATGGATTCACACTTATGGCTCAGAAATAGACTTAGGAGAAGTGAAGAAAGGAAGAGAAATGCTCAGACCCTGAATACTTGCTGTATGGCAGGTATTTTACTAAGCTTTCACATGTATTAGAGATGCACTCTTAAGCAACCTTGTACAGACCATATTATAAGTTCCATCCTGTCGGAATTCTTGTATTGTTTTTAGGTGTCTTTGTGCAGTGCCCAGGCACCATGTTCTCAGAACAACTGGGAAAGGCCCAAAGAGTATATAAAATTCCTTATAAGACAGAACCAAAAGAAACTAGAAATAGGAGAACAGTCACCATTTTTAGGTGCACAGAGATGAAAAGAGGGTGTGTTACCAGAATCTAGAAGGAGAGAACCATTAGAACAGGTCACCTTGAAAGGCAAAAGGACCTTTGTGTACAAGCTTTAGTTGATCTGGATGATGCCTCAGAAAAGGAGTTGGCATAAAATTTCAAAAAATGTTAGCTAGTATTTGATTAACAGGGTGCATATAGCTACTTAAAAACTAAATTTAAAGTACTTTAAATTGCTACATTCTTGTCATGATTTCCAGTACCAAAAGAAAGAGAAAGGACCTAAATTAACAAAAGTAAAGATGAAAAAGGAATTAACACCACAGATACTATGGAAATACAGAGGGTTATTAGAAATTATTTTGTAAATTCATATTCTAATAAATTAAAAACCCTTACTGATCTTAGCAAATATGTAGAGATATGACCTACCCAAATAGAACCATGAGGATATAGAAAATTTAAATAGATTAATATCAAGTATTAAAATTAAAATGAATATTAAAAAAAGTTTCTAACATAAAAGCCCAGAACCACACAGATTCTTAGCTAAGTCTATCAGCTCTTTAAAGAATAATTACAATCATTCTCAAATTATTCCATTAACTAGAAAAGGAAGGAACATTGCCAAATTTATTCTATGAAGAAAGTATAACCCTGATAACAAAACCAGACACAGATATGTTGAGGAAAGAAAATGAAAGACCAATACCTTTGATGAACATAGATGCAAAAATTCTCAATAAAACATTTTAAAACTGCATTGAAAACACATTAAAATGATAGTGCACCCAGGCATGGTGACACACATCTGTTATCCCACCAATTTGGTTCACTGAGGCAGGAGTATCTCAAGTTTCAGGCCAGCCTTGGCAACTTAGAGAGACCCTGTCTCTAAGTAAAACATAAAAGGGTTGAGTATGTAACTCAGTGGTAGATTGTCCCTAAATTCAATATCCAGTACCACACACACTTACACACACACCAAAAAAAGAAAGGCAGTGCACCATGATCTAGTAAGTTTCATCCCATGAGTGCAAGGTTTGTTCAACATATGTAAATAAAAAATGTAATTTACCACATAAATAGAGTAAAGGACAAGAATCTCATGATTATCTCTTCAGATGCAGAAAAAGCATTTGACAAATTCAAGCACCAATTCATGTTTAAAACACTAGAGAAACTAGGAATAGAAGGAAGCTACCTCAACATTGTAAAGGCTATAAATGACAAAGCCAAGGCCAATATCATATTGAACAGAGCTAAACTAAAATGAATTCTTCCAAAAGCAGCAACAAGACAAGGATGCCCACATTCACCACACCTATTCAACATAGTTCTTGAAACTCTAGTCAGAGAAATGAAGATTATAAGAAAATTAAAGGGATACAAATAGGAAAAGAAATCAAATTATCTAAACTTGCTGATGACATAATCATATTTATAGGACCCCAAAACTCCACAAAAAGAATTCTAGAGCTGATAAATGTACTCTACAAAGTAGAAGGATACAAGATAAACATATATACATCAATTGCTCTACTATACTCCAATGATGAATTTGCTGAAAAAGAAATTAGCAGAACTATCCCATTCATAATAGCCAAAAAAACCCCAAAACCCTGGGAATTAATTGAACAAAAGAGGTGAAGGACCTCTACAATGAAAACTATAGAACACTGAAGAAAGAAATTGAAAATGACCTTAGAAGATGGAAAGACTTCCCATATCATAGGCAGAATTAATATTGTCAAAAAGGCCATACATCCAAAAGTGCTATACAGATTCAATACAAACCCCATCAAAATACTAATGACATTCTTCACAGAACTAGAAAAAAAGAGTTCTAATATTCATCAAGAAGAATAAGAGACCCAAAATAGACTAAGCAATTCTGAGCAAAAAGGGTGATGCTACAGTCCTAACAATACCAAACCTCAAATTATACTGCAGAGCTATTGTTACAAAATTATTATGGTATTGGTGTGAAAATATCCATGAAGACCAATGGAATAGAATAGAAAACACAAAGACAAACCCACATAGATACAATTATCTGATATTCAACAAAATGGCATTCTCCATTGTATGCCAAAACATACAATGGAGAAACGATAGCCTTTTTAAGAAATGGTGCCGGGAAAAGAGGACATCCATAAGGAGAGGAATCAAAGTTTACCCCTATCTCTCACCCTGCATAAAAGTCAACTCAAAGTAAATCGAAGACCTAGGAATTAGAGACCAGAAACTTTGCAACTGCTAGAAAAGTGTGTAAACCCAGCACTGGAACATATTGGCCCAGGCCTACTTCCTTAACGAGACTCCTAAAGTGCAAGAAATGAAACCAAGAATCAATAAGTGGGACAGCATCAAATTAAAAAGCTCTGCACAGCCAAGGAAACAAGAATGTGAAGGGAGAGTGTACAGAAAGGAAGAAGATCCTTGCCACTTGTTCCTCAGATAGGGCATTGATATCCATAATATATAAAATACTCAAGAAACACTAAAAAACCAAATAACCCAATTAATAAATGGGCAAAAGTACTAAACAGACAATTCTCAAAAGTAGTACAAGTGACCAATAAATATACAAAAAACATTTTCAACATCTTTAGGAACCAGGGTAATGTAAATCAAAACTGCATTGAGATTTTCATATCACTCAAGTCAAAATGACAATCAACAAGAATCCAAATAATAATGAATATTGATGAGGACATGGGTAAAAGGGTACACCCATACATTGTTGGTGGGACTGCAAATTAATGCACACCCCCTAGAAAGTAATATGTAGATTCTTCAAAAAATTAGGAATGGAACCACCATATGATTCAGCTATCTCACTCCTCAGTATATATACAAAAGATCTAAAATAAGCATATTATAGAGATACAGCCACTTCAACGTTTATATAAGAACATTTCATAATAGTCAAGCTATGGAACCAAACAAGATTCTTGCCAACAGATAAGTGGATAAAGAAAATGTGCTATACATATACAATGGAGTATTATTTAGACACAAAGATGAAGAAAATTATGACATTAAGTGGATGGAACTGGAGAACATCATGCTAAGTGAAATAAGCCAGAACCAGAAAGTCAAACTATGAATGTATTCTCTGATGTTCCAAAGTCAAAGGAAGGGGAAATAAAGAAAGAAAAGCATGGGGGAATTCCATGAAAATAGAGGAAAGATCAGTGGAGATTAATGGGGAGGGAGGAGGGATGTAAAAGGGCAGAAAGGTAGAATGAATCCAACCTACCTTTCCTGTAGACATATATGAATATACTTCCGTGTATCTCTCCTTCATGTATATCAACAAGGCACTTATTTTTTAATTATATACATTTTTATTTGTAGGTGGACACAATACCTTGATTTTATTTCTTTATTTTTATGTGGTGCTGAGGATTGAACCCAGTGCTAGCATATGCACTACTACTGAGCTACCACTCCAGCCCCAATAAGGCACTTCTTTAAAAACAGGAAAAAAAAAAAGAAAAAAAATATATAGAGAAGTAAGTTCAGTAGAATAGAAGGAAGGGTCCAGGGAAGAAAGGAGGGGGGAAAGTGAAAGTTCTGGTGATTGATTTGGAACGAAGTATAATACATGATTATATAATTATGTGAAAATGAACCCTAATATTATGTATAAATAAGATGAACTAATAAAAAAGAAGTGCACGTAACTTAACAGTGATCTATTATTATAGAACTAAATTCAAGAACTCTATGTCAGGGGTAGTTTTTGTCAGTTTTTTCACTGTTATGACCAAAAGACCTGACAAGAAAAATCCAAAGAGGAAAGGTTTACTTGTGGGTCCATGGTTTCAGTGGTTTCAAACGTCTCATTTTCCAGATAGCTGATTCCATTGTTCTGGGCCTGAGGCAAGGCAAAATATCATGGTGGAAGAATGTGGTGGAGGAAGGTGGCTCAGGACATTACACCAGATCATATCAGGAAGTAGAGATAGAGGGAGGAAGGGAGAGAGGGAGAGAGAGAGAGAGAGGGAGAGAGAGAGAGAGGGAGAGAGAGAGAGAGAGGGAGAGAGAGAGAGAGAGACAGACATTCCCCTCACAGGACACAAAATATATACCCCAAAAGCTCACCTCCAATGATCCAACTCCTCCACCAAACCCTAGCTGCCCAGTTAATCCATATCAGGGGATTAACACATAGATTAGGTGAAGGCTCTCATACCCCAATCATTTCACCTCTAAGCTTTCTTACATTGTCTCACACATGAGCTACTGGTGGAATATCTCATATCTAAACCAAAGAGGAATTTTATGTATATATGTGTTTTTGCACATATGAATGGGTATGTGTGTTTTTGTGTGAGTTTGTGTAGGGGTGTGTGTGTGTGTACGTGTGTATGTGTGTGTGTGTTGGTTGGTTCAGTCAGACTGTGAAACTTGTGATTTCATGCTTGCTAGAAACTATAAAAGCATTCAGAATGCTATTGGTACAGAATATTAGCCACTTCCCAATTGTAGTGGAACTGTGGCCTTGTTATTGCAGAATATTCTAAGAAAATTCCTGTTTTGAAAGTCAGTGTCTCATATAGACTGTTTCCATTAAAAACACCCTATGGACCCCCACTTGTTGTTTTTTTTTTAAGTCCATCCACAGAAATGCTCCAAGTTAACCTTCAACTTCTTTTTAAATGTCCCCAAACTGCTCACTTATCCCCCTGCATCCAATTCAAGAATTGTCAAATGTGCCTGAAGAGGATTTAGGAAGTCTCTTCCATTAAAAAGGAATACTATCTTAATGAAATGATTTACAATCAGACATTGTCTCTGTATTGCCTCTTCTTACTTCATAAAACATCATTCATTTCTTATGCTATTGAAACCCTACTGAAATGAAAATGAGGGCAAATGGATTCCCTTGTTCCATGTTTATGAATAAAAAAATTTTGTTAATTTTGTAGGAGATTTAGTTTTGATCTTTTATCCTCCTTTTCAGAATATTCCAAATGGATTTAGTGAGCCTTACTTGAATAATATCAGAAGTCAATTTTTTAACCTAATTCCACATAAAATAATCTGAGTAAACATTCTCCATTTTAATTTGATTGCCTTCTCAGTTTGTGCCAGTGTGCCTGCTGGTAACAAGAAAAATAAACATATTCTAGATGTATGTGTAAGGTCTCTGTTATTTGGTAAATTTGTCCAGATCCCAGAGTGGATTATATAACTAAATAATTTGTCATTGTTGCACCTGACAATATGCATTTTGTGATTTCTGTTTTCAAATGTATTGACACTTTCTATAAAGGCTATCACCAATCATATATTAAAATAAAAAAGGAAATCCCTTTCAGCAACTTTCAGGGAAAGTCTTAGGGAAATCTCCTATTTTTATGCATTCTTATCCCTCCTTGGATTCTAATTATTATTCCTATTACTCAAAATGGATATGTGCAATAATAGCAGTTTTGAATGAGTTAAATTTCACAAAACTTTTAACACTGTCAGGGGAAAAGGAACAACTTTCCTTCTCAATCTGGGAAAAATCAACATTAAAATTTTCATAGCAATGTACCACTGTACTATGTCAAAATGTAAAATTGCAGAGTCAGAAAAAAATATCTTATGTTCCATAATTTGATGCCAAAATTATCTTGTTACACTTTGGCAGCTATGGAGCATAAAATATTTGTTTGGGGTTAATCTTTATTACTTAAAAGGTCCACATTAAAATGTATACTTAAATCTTCCATGAATATTTTAAATAAAATCCTTCTTTATCTTGTGGCCAGATTGTAAGGAAAAACCAGAAACTTTTGCTCTGTGGACTTGACAGTGTAATTCTTAAGGTTATATGTAGCACATTAACACAGCTGTAACCAATAACTGCACTGTCTTTATTATTCTTCTATGATATGAAATTAAAATGAAGTAGAAATGTTTATACCATAAATGCCAGGCAACACTTTAAACAGATAATAAATTCTCAGAGTTTGCTTGAAAGGAAAAAGAGGTACCTCATGAAACGAAATTGAGAGGTAACCCAATGCCAGACATGTCCAAATAGTCAGAGACAGCTGACCATCCTCTCAAGAGGCTCAAATGCACAGCAATATCTTCATTATGGGGAATTATTTTCATTTTGGAATTCCCAGGTTCCATGGGAAATGAAGCTTTTTTTCACATGATGAATTGATTTATCCCATTTTAATAGGCTATGTTGATATGAAGATAACTTTTCTTCATGGGACATATTTGATAAGGCCATTATGGTTTCTTTTTGCTTCTCTTTTTAAATTTCTTTGGAGCCTGTTTAGAAGCTGCTTGATAATACTTTTGTCAGGCTGATGGTATTATTTCCTCTCTAAAAAGGAGACCTATCATATTTAATCATCTCAGTTCAACACTTTTGGCTTGTTGTAACAATTGATAAGTTGAACCAAATCAAATTACTGAAGGTTGTTAATTCTGAAGCAGATAAGTACCTTGTTCCAACATGTGCACCTGACCTGTATTTTGTTTGAAATAAGATATTTCTTTAATAGACACATGCCAATCAACAGTGCTTCATGAGGAAATGCCATAACTGCATAAGAATGACTTATTGATTTGAGTCTGTAAATTGATCTTCAAGATGTTCAGTGTCTCTGGTGGGGGGTAGGGGCCACCATATGTGGAATCAAAAACTTCAAGAGCTCAGTGTTTTTAATTTGCTTTCCAATTGCATTTATATATCAAGATATACCAATTGCATTTATATATCATTTATATATATATCACTGTACAAAGTACTGCTGACTGCAAGTGACACAGAAACTTAGAAAAAATAACATTGCATATTATACCCATTTTATTTATTCTATTAGATTATTGAAACCATAGGAACCAGTCCCAAGTTATCTTGGACAGCATCTTTGACATTCAGAAAAATACAGAATTGATTGATATACAAACTTTAAGGGATATTAGAGGAAGGACAGAGAGACCATAGAAAGTTGAGCATCCTTTGAAGATTTAGCTGTATTGTTTTCCATTGAAAACAAGATAGAAAATATAGGCAAAATGTTTCAGTGTCATTGTGTTTCAGAGAGTGGAGGTCTACAGAGTTCTTGACCCTATTGAGTCCTGATTTTTCTTGGAGCTGATTTTAGTGTTTAAAGAACTGGGACTCAAGAATTGCACTCTCCTCTATCACTCTGAGAATGGCAACAGGCAACTGAGGCAACTGAGAGGGGTAAGTGGAGTGATTACCACTTAATAGTTTAAAAGTATTAAAAGTATTTGTGCTTTTAAAAGTAAAAAATATCTGAGATACATTTATATCTGGGGTCATTCCATAACTCCACCCTTTCCCTATTTTCAGGTCCAAAGTATAGGAGTACACCTTTGTCTGTGGAGTGACATTCCTTCTTCAGCTATTATTTTGTGACTTCCTACTTGCCTTCGATTTTAATTTCCACCTGCTTTCATGGGGTTGCAAATCTTGAGGTTTAGAGAAGTATAGAGAGGTTTGTCTTCAGCCCTTTAACCACTTGTCATATTCCAAGGTCCTTACCATACTAAAGGGTGGCAATGATACAACGTGCCCTCTTCTACCAAACACTACACTTATTGCAAGCTTATACCAACAAAAGATCCTCCACAGTTGGCTACAGTTTATCATTTGGTGTGTTTCTTACCACATGCTGATAGTGAGATGTCCTCATCAATACTTCATGGCAAATTAAAATCTGCTGTCCTCTGTTTGGCAAACATTGATTCTTCCCTCCTTTCTCTGTTTTGGCACCAAAGATATCTTAAATATACTTGAAATTTCCTTAACAGTTTTCTTTGACTGGGCTTTGACTCAAGGATTTGTAATTCATTTGTAGGATGAACCAAGGCAAGGAAAAGAATTGCTTATGTTTTGTAAATTCCATTGTAGTGAATAGTGGTATTTTATTGTTGAGATAATGTGGCTTGCAAGAAGGTTTATTATCCAGAAGTTTGTTTCAGATGATTTGGTCATGACATATCTGGGATTGCAGTTTCAGAAAATATGTAATGTATTTAAGGTGTACTGAGTAATTCTACATCCACAGAGAGTGTGTTTAGAATATTATGCAAGATATATGAAATATAAAACATGAATCTTGCTCTTAAGTTTTCACAATAAAATGAGAAAAATGTAAAATGATCTTAAAATCTTCAGAAAAAAGCAGTAGTGCAGATATTATTATGAAAGTTCAGAATGGGAAGAAAGTGATTACTCTGAACTGAATTATTCAGGGTAGGTTTACATAAGGAGATAGAATTTGAAGTAGGCTTCGAGGGTTGGGTAAGAGTTGAATAGTGGAGGTGAATATACTAGGTGATTGGGGGAACAGACTGAACAAAAACACAGAGATGGAAATCATAAGGACCACTTGCTAAGAATGAGTGTATGAGTAATATCTGCAGAAAAAATGTAGTCAAGACGAGTCATGTAAAAAAACACTGGTGGATTTCACATGTTTAGTTCTTTACCAAATCAAGCTATAACATAAAACAAACTAATAATATTTTAATAGTACTCTAATAAATGGAGTAGACACCATAAGAACTTCTCATACATTTTGAAAAGGTTAAAATAAGTCTTATTTAAGTGTTTAGTCTATACCATTAGTTTTCAAAGTTTACTGTGTATTATAATCAAATGAAGGGCTTATTAATTTATTGCTAAGTCTCATCCCCAGAGCTTTCGGTTTAAATGGTTTCTGATAGAGCAAGATAATTTGAGTTTCTAAAAGTTTCCACTGTGAAGCTGTCGCTGCTGCTCTGGGGCTCAAGCTCTGAAGGAAGAATATTTCAGTCAGAGGAAACACTCTAGTACAATCATCTCAAGATTTTATTTCCTTGATGTTTTCAAGGATAATGAGAAACTTCAGAAGATGATAGATATGTCTATTACTTTGATTGTATTAATGGTGTTATACATGTTTGTATAAGTCCAAACACATCATTTGTACACATTATTTGTTCTTCATTGTATATCAATTATCCCTTGATAAATCTTTCATTTAAAAAGCTACCACGAGGAGTTCTTTTTGACTTGAACAATTTGAGAAATGGAGTAAAAAATAGGAAATAAAGTTCAGAAGGTAACAGGCACTAAATCAAGGGCCTTGGAAGTCATTACCAGGATCTTGTATTTACTCTAAAATTGAAAGTCATCTGATTTTATTTTAAAAAGTCTCTCTATATGCTGTATTAAGAATAAACTGAAGGTTGCAATATGGGAAGAAAAGAAACAAGTTCAAAGAATATCATAATAATTGAGTCTTGAGATCATTTTTGCCACACCAAGGTAGCAGTAATAGAAATGGTGAGAAGTATTGAGTTATAGACATGCTTTGAATATAGGGCCAAAATGATTCCCTGACACGGACTACAATCTGTGAGTGAAAACAATAAAAATCATCCCAAAATTTTCATTCTGAACAACTGAAAGGATGAAGGTGCCATCAAAGATAGGGATGACTATGGGTAGAGCAGATTTATAAATGATGGGGAAGATCAAGGATGTGTTTAATTTAAGGTGTATTAAAAATAATGTGAAATTTATAGACTTATGAACCATTACAACTAAGAGTAACTGTAGAGATTATCTCTAATTTCCTCTCAGTATTCCTTTTTTGGAAAAAATAGCCTAGAGGAGATACAATTTGACAAAGCCACATAACTAGACAGGAGCAGACCTAAGAGAAAGTCTCTTATATTTCTCTTCTATGAGCTCAGTTTTGTGCTTGGAAAATAGTAAGCACTTTGAAAAGGCTTGTCAAAAGTTCCTATGAGTGCTAAGCTACTTAGTTTAGCATGTATAACTAATGCAGATAGGTTTGTGTGTATATCAAGTCAGATTCTTCAGTGATAATTTAAATATATGGTCTCTGTAATGATTTTAGGTTATAAATATGAAATATGCATTGGTGCCAAGAAGGTTCTCCCTATCCTCAGCTAAGCTAACTCATTTCCCAAGTTTATGATCTAGAAACAGCACCTATTGGCCACGAATAGAAAAAACATATCCCTGAGTGCTGAATATAAAAGAGACACTTAAGATATTCTTTCAGCATCTGAGTGTATACTCTATGGGAGACACAAAAGGTTTGACTCTGACCTTAATTTTGTTATTATTACTATATCACCATGTGTTTGGACAATTCATTCCTCCATTTGGGTTATAGTTCTCTCATCAGCAAAATTAAGGTGTTGGTGTGAGTGACTGTTGTATTTACTTATAAATATTGAAATGAGATACAAACTCCAGGTTTTTTAAAGAAAGAATTCATGAATGAACTTTTCTGTTCCTCAGAGGTTCCATATGTATCTAGAAATGCATTTGTCTAAACAACCAGACATGAAATTTGAGTTTGGCACTCTGTTGGAAAAGGCAAAATAAAAGCATTCCAAAGTAGTTTGTACACTGAACTTTAAAATAGGAATCATGTATCCTTTCTTTTCCTTTACCATTAACTCTCTGTGCCACTCAGCTGTCACTTAACCCCAGACTTCAGTTTTAGTGCTCACAGAGAGCTATTATTTGTCCCTCTGATATCATAGGGATTGTGTGATAATCTAGCAGGAAAACAGATGTAAAGTTTTAAAAAGGTTACTTTCTGAAATGTAAATTGTCATGGATAGAATTGAAGATTGTTATGTGAAGGGAAATAAGACACAGAAAGACAAGTACCAGACTATCTCACTCTTTTGTGGGATCTAAAATTGATGATCTCATGAAAGTTGAGTGTAGAATGGTTGTTACCTGTGGCTGGGGAGGGGTGCATTTGGGAGAATGGGATGGGGAAATGTTAATCAATGGGTGCTATGTTGAAATTAAATAGGAACAAAGGGTTCTGGGTTTGATTTGCACATTATGGCAACTACACATAATAATTATATACTATGTTTCATAAAGCTGGAAGAAAAGATTTTGAAATTTTTTATCACAAAGAAATGATAAGTGTTTAAGAATATAAATTTTGAACCTGATTTAGACATCATACAATGAATACATGTATTATATATTCCATGGCGCCCCATTAATCTGTATAATTTTACATTTTCATATCAGTTAAAAATAAAGGACTGTGGTTGTTTTACCTCAGTGGTAGAATGCTTGTGAAGAATGTACAAAGTTGTGGGTTCAATTCTTAGCACTAAAAAAATAAAAATAAAAAGCAAATATTTTAAAAAGACATAAATTTCCTATGTTCATATGTGAATACATGACCAGTGAAACTAAACATTATATACAGCTGCAAGAATGGGATGCTAATTAGAAGAAGTTATACTCCATGTGTGTATAATATTCAAAATATAATTTACTGTCATGTATACCTAAAAAGAACAAATTAAAAATAAATAAAAATGTAAATTGTTGTGGTATATAACAACAATATAATAAAATTAGTTAACATCTATTCTTTGCCACTTGTTCTTATTCATTTTGCTAGATGTCACTTCCTTAGTGAGGTCTTCTCTAATGTTTATAATGATGCATCTCCACTTATATTCCCATTTCTACTTGTCCTGATTTATTTTGCACAAAATCTTTCATCTTCAAGTATCTGTTAAAATTTAATTGTTTTATTGTCCGTCTTTGTTCATTAGAATGTACAGTCCACAGGGAAGTGATTTGGTTGTTTCCCTCTCGTGTCCCCAACAGCTAAAAAAGTGACTGATACATAACATTAAGTAAATTCTGCCACTAAAACCTGTCCCCTTCTCATCTGGGTACAGAGAATAGTAATCTGTGTGAAGGCAATATCTTTACTATTCTTCTGAAACAGATTAGTCCCCATGCTGTGCAGGTAGCTTATTGATAATCTTGTTATCTTAGGTCTTGAAATAAGACAAGTCTTTTATTTAGATATAGTCAAGCTTTTGAGGCCACTCTCCTAAAAGACTGGACTTATGGTTAGGTGGGATAGGTAGTTACTATCTTCTGAATGGGATTGCCTAATCGAAGAATTCACCTCAGGATTCAAAACCATTTCTTTCATATATTAACTCTGTGACCTAATTCATGGTGCATAAATCTCTTTAGGTCTCTGTTTTCTCAGATACATAAATTGGATCAAATTAGCACCTACATTATACACATGTTGAGTGAACAAATAGGATGTCATATATAAATCACTTCAGCTAGTGTCTGGCACATTGTAAGAGCCAAAGAAATAGTAGTTCTTTATAAGTTATGTCATTTGATTGTTTCAGAGGTGAGTTAGAAATACTCCCATGTCTCTTCGTCATTGTTGAAAGTTTATCTGATCTTGTGTAAACATCTCATTCCCACAAAATACAAATGTCCAAAAGGCACAAATAGAACCTGAGGTTATATGTATATCACCATTTCTTGGCACTTGATAAAAAAGGGTATGAAATGGTAGTCAGTAGAAGGGACACAAATGGAGGCTGAAATTTCTGAAAATTCACTTTACCAACTTCATATGATTGACTGTGCTGGGCTGACTTTCATAAATGGACATTACTTCAATTCCAATTAGAAAATAATCCTAAGCCAAACATTCCACAATAGAGAGTGCAGAGATACTGAAATCTGCATTATGAGTTAGAAATGTCTCTTCTGCCAACATGAATTCATGGCTGCCAAAAAATGTAAGTAAAATCTCCTTGCAACTAACTTAATGAGTATATGCTGCGTGCACTTTGGCATAAACATTCCTTGGATGAACTTGTAGTTTAGCAATATCACATCCCATTTATGTATGGGGTGATTTCCTCTGGCTTAGAATTTCCTCCTGATTGCTTTCCTTTGTCAGATGAGAGGAGGAACTGCCTTGGCTTAAGTACCCCCTCCTCAGATTCTGCATGACTGATCATATGCAAATGAAAATCAAAAAACTCCACCCTCACACAAGGCCTTAACAAGGGGTCACTTTACAGGCTGGAAATCATAATCCAACTAGTGTGCTCTCCTCTGGGATAGCAGCCACAGTCTGCCACATGCCTGTTTGGTCTTCTCCCAGATGGTGTGTGTTTAGAACAGCTTATGGGAGGTCAATGACCTACAGAGGGGACATTTGCTACCTTTCGCTCTTTTACTTAAGAGAGAGCAGAGATGAGTTTTATTTTATTTTATTTTATTTTATTTTACAATATAATTCATTTATTAACATGCAGTCAAAAATTTTAAACAAGCTTGGAATAGAATATAATAAAGAAATAAAAACAAAAACTTATAATAAAATATAAAAATAAAGAAAAAATAACAAAAACAAATGGGGTTTGGGGGAGCAGCTCAGGGACAGGTTACCTACCATGTGCAAGGCCCTGGGTTCAATTCTCAGTGCTGGGAAAAAACAAAGGAAGGAATAAATGTACATTGATAGTTCTACCCGATGACTAAACCACATAGCATTTAAGGCATTTGTCACTTGAGTATGAATATTTATACCACAAACACAATAATATACAATATTTTTCTTAAAATTAATATACATTCATATTGTTTAAAATTCACAAAATTATGATTTTAATAGCTTTCTCCTAATATATATGATGCATATGCAGTATAAATGTGTGTGTGTGTGTGTGTTTACATATATATAAAATTGGAGTGGGGGGTTTGTAGGGATTCTAGGGACCAAACTCAGGGACTTATGCATATAAGCAAGTACTCTCCCATTGAGCAACAACCCCTTTTCAGCTTCCTAATTTTTATCATATGGTTATATTAAAATTCTTTTAATCAACTTACTGTCTCCTTCAATTTAATTTCAAACATCTATAGTGCAAGAAATAAAAGCAGGAATCAATGATTGGGATAGAGTCAAACTAAAAAGCTTTTTCTCAGCAAAGGAAACAATCAGCAATGTGAAGAGAGAGTCTTCAGAGTGGGAGAAAATCTTTGCTACACACACTTCAGATAGAGCACTAATCTCCAGAATCTACAAAGTACTCAAAAATCTTTACACCAAGAATACTAATAACCCAATCAATAAATGGGCCAAGGAAATGAAAAGACACTTTACAGAGGAAGATCTACAAGCAATCAACAGATTTATGAAAAAATGTTCAACATCCCTTGTTATAACAGAAATGCAAATCAAAACCACATTAAGATTTCATCTTACCCCAATTAGAATGTCTTTTATTAAGAATATAGGCAACAACAGGTGTTGGCGAGGATGTGGGGAAAAGGGTACACTCATACATTGCTGGTGGGAGTGCAAGATGGTGCAGCCACTCTGGAGAGCAATGTGGAGATTCCTTAGAAAACTTGGAATGGATCCACCATTTGACTCAGCTATCCCACTCCTTGGCCTATACCCAAAGGACTTAAAATCAGATTATTACAGTGATGCAGCCACATCAATGTTCATAGCTGCTCAATTCACAATAGCTAGACTGTGAAACCAACCTAGATGCCCTTCAATAGATGAATGGCTAAAGAAACTGTGGTATATATACACAATGGAATATTACTCAGCCATAAAGAAGAATAAAATTATGGCATTTGTAGGTAAATGGAT
>JAJEJO010052575.1:0-66742 GCA_020662805.1 Glaucomys volans
ATTCTCTTCTCGGATCATTTTAATTATGAACATTCTGAACTCCATTTCTGTCATTCCTTCTACCATGCTGACTTTGGGTTCTCTTGATATATCATCTAGGTTTGTTTGGGACACTTTCTTCCTGTGTTTTCTCATGTTGCTCAAGAATCTTCCCCTCTGATGTTTGAAACGTGCTTGATCAAGTGGTGACCCAAGAAAGCTGCTGTTCCACTTCCTCCAGTTTGGTAATGATCAATGCTTCTGTCAGAGGCAGCCGCCGGAGCCAGAGACTCCAGCCCTTCCAGGCCAGACTGCCCAGGAGACGCTGTGCAGTGGCCGGGAAGACCGGAGATCAGCTCTGCAGACTCAGGAAGTCCCAGATGGTCGCTCTCTTCCAGGGAAGCCGCAAAATGGCTCTGAAGGGTCCAAACTCATCGCCGGAGCCCTATTTAATTTATTTTTAACTGACATAAAATTGTTTATACTTACAGGTATAACCATGTGGTCTTTTAATACATGTGTACATTTGTAATGTTCAAATCTGGACAAACATATCTATCTCCTTAACTGTTTGTCATTTCTTGGTGGTGATAACATTCAAAAGCCTTTCCTCTAGCTTTTTTTAAAATTAAAATACACAGTACATTGCTCTTATGTATAGTCTCACCCTACTGTACAATAGAACTTCAATTTTCTTCACTGTAACTTAGTTGATCTCATAGAAGTTAAAGGTAGGATGGTGGTTACCAGAGACTGAGGATAGCAGAGGGGAGGGAGGGATAGAGAGAGGTTGGTTGTACTATTTTTAAAAGAAATGGCTGCAGTTGTTAATCTGAGCAAGGTATCAGCTGGGATTTGAATTGACTAGGTGTTTCCATGTTACAGTTGCAAGCAGCAGGTGACTTGTGAGTGTGGGTATCAAAGAAAGAGGTGGAGTTGTACATTTCCACTCTCTCAGCCCTCCAATTTTAAGCATCCCATTATAACCACGAGTTCTTCTCCACAGTTCAGATCTCTCTGCTCCACAAATCTCAACTGAGGATGTTGACTTCCCTAACGACTATTCTAATTATCAATGTCTCAGTGTTCCCCAATCCTGGGTTAGTGTTTTCCTTCTGTTTTCTCTGTGTCAATCATGGCATTGCTGACATTGTTGGGAAGGATGGCTCTTGGTCCTGAGGGTTTTCCGGGGTATTGTAGGATGTTCTAGCACTTTTTCTGGCATCTATCCACTAGATGCCAGTAGCATCCTCCCCAGCTGTGACAATAACTCAAACTGTCTCTTGATGGTGACAGAAAACTTCTGGGTGGGAGGAGGGTAGAACTGTAATGAGGTGAGAGTGACTGTTCTATCCCTATCATAACAAAATTATTTAGGAAAGTCCCCTTTTGCTGTGTTTGCTGATTAGGTATTTATTCATTGTCTATTTATTCATTTAATAGATCTTAATTGCATGGCTGCTGTATACATAAGCAAACGCCAGTCTGGGTCTGTGCTAGACTTTACAAAATATTCTAGGATCTTTTTACATTTTTATTGTCCAAATTTCACAAATTTGATTGATTAGAATAGCTATTAAAATAAGTGCAGTTATTGGTTAGGGAGGGATTTATCTCAAACGACTCAAAATCCAGTGCCTAGTTAATAAGGCTCAAACCCTCAAGTTCAAGATGTCCAGAGACTGGAATGAAGACTGAAAAACTATGGAATATTCGTACTGACATTTGCTTTTGAGTGGCTCAGAGACTGGTGAAATGACACTGCTTTCTGCTGGCACTTTGAATGCTGGAAGGCTGTAAGTCCATATGCAGAATGATCATGAATTTTGGTAATGAGTTAAACCAGCTGAGACTTCGTGGGTTAGACTCTTCTGGAGTGTGGTTAGATCTTTTACCAGGGTGTTTGAATAGACGAAGCCCTGGGATATGACACTTAAAATCAGCAGGCCCAGGAAGAATACCACACCTCTTTAAACTGCAGCCTGTGGTGGAAAAATAAAAATGAGAATGAATTAGTCTTCGGGGGACTAATCTCCAGGTTGAAATGCAATAGAAATTTTAGCATGCAGCAACTTTCTGAATATTTTCTTATGTTTCATGTTGTTCTTTCGTCTATATTTTTAGTGTTTCCACCTACTAACTTCATTCTCTCTCCTACTGTTTCTAATAGACATCTCCAATGATGTATTTTCAATGAGAATTCAATTACCTGGACAGGCAGATGTGCTAAATGGCAATTTTTGAGGGTTGTTTTTTTTTCTCGACTTGACTGCAAAGCTGACTCATGATACCAGTGCTGGTCCTGTCGGGAGAGACTCACTGTCAACAAGCTGTTAAAAATGAAACCTAATAATGAGGGAGAATAGATGAAACATCCAGTAAACCTCTTTGTTCTTACCGATTGCCTCATTTAATTGGCACTGTTTTATTGAATTTTTAATAGAATGAAATGAGATTTTAATGTAATCTCATTGAGTTTAGACCTAATTCAATATATTAATTTATTATGAATCTTTCCTCATTAATTTGTTTTGTATGAAGTTATGCAATGAAAAGTTTCCCCAACTACCAGTTATTTGTAAACTTTTAAAATTTTCTCATGAGGAGTTTTGTACTTGTAATAATGTAAAAAGCGAAGTGAAATCCTTCAATGATGTTTTATTTACTACTGCCTTTGTTGAAGATACTGTGAGTTTTTAAGATAATGTGTGTTTGTATTTGCTAAATTTTTATTAATTTAGGGACTGAGTCTCAATCATTGTAATTCTTGAGATTGATAACAGTGAAAATAAACTATATAATTCTGTGATGTGCCTGGGGATCAAACACAGTGAGTGACTAGTTTCATTTAAAGGTGTGATCTGAAGTGGGCCTCACTACAAATCTCATGCTTAATTTGAGTTATATAATGTATTTTTTAAGGGGAAACACATTCAGATTTCTCTGAAAAAAAATGTTTATGATTTTATTCCAAGGTACTCAGTGGATCAGCATCAGAATTCTCAGATAAGGTACATAATGAACAGCAAAGCTACTATGTTAATAAGGGATGGTAACACTGGGAAGACATTTCCAGGTGCCTAGAGGAAAAGTATCAAAAAATTACCTAATGACACTAAAGAAGAAATTTTGGTAAAATGCATAGTAGTTCATGTGTCCACAATTTCTTCCCAGAATTTGTTTTTTGAATAATTCCTCATTTACATTAGCAATGTATATTGATTTTTTAACTGTTAGAAGAAAAGTGTAGAGAAATCACAAAAATCACTTAAAATTTCATACCCAGAGAAAATTACTGTTGATATTATGTTATAGAGAAATGATTCTCTGTATCCATGTATGTCTTAGATTCAGTCAACTGTGAATCAAAAGTGATTTTTAAAAATTGTAGCTATGCTGAATATGTACAGATTTTTTCTGGTGATTTCCCTCTAAACAGTATAATATAACAATTAATGTAGAATTCCATGAAGTATTATAAGTAATATAGAGATGATTTAAAGTATGTATGGAGAATGCATGTAGGAGATATGCTACATTATTTTATATAAGGGACTTGACCTTCCACAGATTTTGGTATTTGTGGGCATCCTAGAACCAATTTCCCATGGATATTGAGAGATTTTAATCAGATAAACATTTCTTCTCTTTGCATATTTCATACAACATGGGGAAAATCTGTAATATTTTGTAATGAATTTTTACTCAACAGTATATCATTTGTGAACAAATACATCATTAGCAACATCCTTTTTATTATTATTTTTATTTTTACGGACTTCATTTTGATTCATTGTACACATATGGGGTACACATTTTCATTTCTATGGTTGTGCATGATGTACATTCATATCATTATTTTTAATCATACATGTACATAGGATAATGATGTCTGTCTCATTTTAAATGACAGCATAGTATCTTTTGGTATGGTTCTACTAAAATGTACTTAACCCATCCTTCATGTTGGTTATTTAGTTTTTATTAAATATTTTTGCTACTATAGTGCATACTTTATACATCAACTTTGGGTACTTCTGCACTCTGATTTTATGTTAAATTTCCAGAGTGGGAGGGAATTGATGTTGCTGAAAAATGAGTTCTAGAGAACTTCTGAATCTCACAAACAACCTGTTCCAATTCTTCTTACTATGTTTCAACAAAGGAAGTAATGTTTCAGGAAGTAGTATGTAGGGAAGTACTTCAAAGGAGAGATGCATATTTATTGGGTGTGTGGACAAGAAGGAGAGCAGAAGAAAGAGAATGAATTATTCTCTTACTTATGAGTTCAGAGCAGAAGCCTCTGATAAGTATAGACATTGCCCCTAGAGTGGATATTACTTATGGAGAATCTGGGATCAATTGCTATCCTGAACCCTACCTGAACTAACTTGTCTTCATTATCTGTTCTGGGAAGAAAGAACACTGTTTGGTCTTAGAACATCACCCTGGCATTGTGGCCTCCACACTTAGGTTATTTATAGAGTTTTCCCTGTAGTTTCCAATAGTAGC
This sequence comes from Glaucomys volans, assembly GCA_020662805.1. NCBI lineage: Eukaryota > Metazoa > Chordata > Mammalia > Rodentia > Sciuridae > Glaucomys > Glaucomys volans. The sequence goes on from JAJEJO010052575.1 coordinate 4,492, forward strand.
AAAACAAATGCCGAAATGCAGCTTATAAAAATATACAACAGTGAATTCTCTCACAGTTCTGGAGGTCTGAAGTCAGAGTAAACACAGGTTTCTCTTGAAGTTGGAGCATTGTGCACTGTTGCCACAGATTCACCTCCATGACTGGTGCTCATCTTCAAGAAGAACTGGAAGAGTTGTGGGTGGAGGGAGACATGCAAGCATCCAGGATTCCTCTCTTATGGGCAGAATCAGGCCTTTTGAGAACCACTGGCTTAAAAGGAGAGAGAGTTGGCTCAGAATGAAAGTTGTGCAGTTGTTTTGAAGGTCTTTCTAGCATTGGAGGCCAAAGAAAAGGCCTGATGTTTACTGTGGACATTATAAATATCCATCAAAGAATGGTCTTCACAAAGCCAATGCTTTTACATATATCCAAATATTAATTTGTGTTCATTTTTGTGGTTGATATGAGGCAGGTGCAGAATCCCTGCATTCTGTTTCTTATGCAAGGCAGTATTTTAAATGTTAGTTGAAACATTTTAAACTATTGACCTTCCATAACTGGTTATGCTCCAGTAGAAAGTATGAATTGATCAATTCTTGCATCTCCAGATGTGCAAAGCAATATGATCGAATCTACAAATAAAGCAGAATTTTTATGTTATCTTCTGGATAAGAACTAAATGTTAAAATTTGAGAAATGTTAGAAGAAAATGTATTTTATCAATCTTGGCTTAGGGGTTTCAAATATCAATCAAGCTATGGATAAAACAAATGTCATATTGAATTCATCATTTTTGTGACTTTAAGGAATGATATAGAAATTTATGACTAGAAAAAAAGCAGCAACTGTCACAATGCATAGATGAGGAATAAATATGATAGAAACTTTGCTAAGCTGAATACTCACTGCACTAGTCCTTGTCTAGCAAGTTAAGATTTCCATTTAAAAATTACAATGAGTGTTAAGCTAATCAATGGCCAATTTCCACCTTTAAGTTTCTCTTACCTCATTGAGGAAATTTAGAATATATATTAGACATTGTATACATATTAGAGAATATGGATATACATATTAATACATATCAGGAATAATGGACAGTTCTTATTTTACAAATAAAGTTCTGTCTGGAATCTTTTAGGATCTCTCTGTGGAAAGGAGGAAGAGTATGAACCACATATCATTAAGTTTGTGCTCCTTGGGTGATAGTATTTTTAGGTATTCGTTTAAAATATGAAATGCATATGAGAAATATTATTTCAACTATAAGGCAATGGATTCATAGATGGAATTTTTTTTTTAGTCTGGTTTCTTACTTTTTCAGATTTCAAAACTGTCCTAAGGGACATCTTCACATTATCAAAAGCAGAACATTTTCCCCTATTTTCCCTTTTTCCAACATTTTTATGATACTGAAAGTGACATAAAATGCAAACTTTGACCATTTTTTATCTTGTGTCTCTACTTTGCCACTTAGGAATATCTTATCATTAAATTCTGTTGCTGCTTTTCTATTTGCAGATGTATTTCCCTTTACTGATTCTCTCATCAGTGCTGAAAAGGACAATCAATAGATTTCTGTCTGTATTTCTTTCCTCCAGTCTATCCTCTGCATAGCAGTGAGGTTCCTCTTCCTAAGTTCTTCTCCCATGCTCTTTTCCATCACAGCACATTAGTTCCCATTTGGATTAAATTAAGTTACACCTTCTGGTTTCATCAAACATCATCCAAAGCAGGTACTTCTGAAGGAATAAACAACATTAACAACACAAAAAATCCAAAGACTTGAAACACACTTTTCACTATGACTGCTATTTTGACTTAGATTGCTTATATTATTGTGAATATGGTTGGTTTCCTAGGGAAAGGTCATAGCTTTCTCACTTATGGAATTGCCGTGCTCCATTCTTTTGTGGTATTGTTCTAGGCCATTGTGCAGTGATCCTGAGAGATCCTGATATCTTGATCTCACAGAAGAATGGGATTTGAGGATCCATCCTTGGCAAGTGTCTGATGCTGAGCTCTGAGCCAGGTGCGGAAACTGAGATCAAGTGCAGGAGTAGAGTGGCCACGTTTAGAGGGAAGGAACGAGGGCTAGGCAATAAGCTGTTGGTAAAGGCAGACAGGAGGTCTGTAATCAAAGAAAAAGATAAAGCCAAACATCACCTCTCAAGGGGTGGGTGCTGGAAAGGAAACCAGTTTGAAGCAATGAGACAATAACGATAGACAGCTGAGAGGGGAGAGGAGTGTTGAAAGGGAAGCAGAGATGAAAACTAGAGATTTCCTGATACAATGGGACAGGTACCAATGATATTTTAATACAGTAACTAGTACCTTGATAATGGGAGAGGAGAGAAAGTATATCAAAGTAGTTCTGATAACTGAGTCTTGGGAATTTTAGTTTGGATTTTGCAGTAATATTAGTAACTAAAGATGAATATGAATGTGTTAGACACTGGGCAGATGCTAGCTTAAAGGCCTTACTGAAATTGGAAAATATAATTCAGAGATTTCTTTACTATATATAAATTGAATGGTTTTAGTAGTAATTATAATGCTAACAAAAATATTAATGTTTGGGTAGGTCGTATTGTGTGCTAGGATATTTAGACTCTCATCTACTATGGTAAACTGAAAACAGGCATCCTATTCTACAGCTTTCCCATTTCTCTACTTCTTGACTCTGCCCTGAACTGGTGACTTGCTTTGACTAGTATAACATAATGGAAGAATCTAGGCCTAAGAGCCTTGCAGTTTTCACCTACTCTTTCTTTAAACAGTGCTTCCTCCACATGAGGAAGTCAATTTGTCTTCCTAGATAATGAACAACCTCATGGAGAGAAAGACTGAGATGTCTCAGCTCAAGGGCAATGCAGTCCAAGCCCATATAAGACCAAGAAAAGTATCTGATGCATCCAGGGAATTGTGAAAAATCTGGGTCAGTAAGATTTGCTGTGCTTTTTTCGGCAATATTGGGTGACTGGTAAACCTACAACTTTGATAAGCTTTTGTTGCACGTGGTCATGCAACACATTGATACAGATGATAGACAACGCAAGGTCTTGGACAGAGTCAGGTGGCATATCAGTAAACACCTCTCTCTAGGTCATTTAAGAATTTTTCTATAATTAATATAACTAGATGGAAATTTTGCTGTGGCAACAAAAAGATTGGCTATCACTGTTTTTGTTCTAAGAGAATTTAACTCCCTGAAAATAGATTGTTTTTATCCAGAAACGAAAAATCTTACATTCAAGACCTGATTGCTTTAAAAAGGTTGGAAATTTTGATTGATCTTTAATCATTAGAGACCCAGATAAAAAGATTCTGGATTTGAATCATTGGTCCCACCACTAAGTAGATTTATGACCTGAGTGAAGCGCCTCACAAATTCTCCATAAACGGAGATTAGTAATATTAACCAGTCTAGGTTATTTTGAAGTACACAGTCAAATTACCCAATCCAGTACCTACTACATGGTAATTTTCAAAAACTGCTAGTCCTTATCCTGGTGCAGTGTTTTTCCCTGAAGCCATGCATGAAAAGGCAACCATAACTTTATGTTTAAAATATGAGTTTTTAAGCTCACCACAAGCAGCAATCTGTAATATTTTTGTCTTTGAGAGTATTTTTTGATTATATCCTTTTAAAATATAGTATATGTGACACTGACTAAAATGGCAAAAGGGGAAAATGCAGACAATAGTAAGTGTTGGTCAGAATGTGAAACAGAACTGTGATATTCTGCTCCTGGGAGTGTATATTGGTGAAACTATTTGACAGTATTTACTAAAGTTGAACATTACTTTTGACTCAATCCTAGGCATTTGGCCAACCAAAAAAACAAATATGTACATGTATTCACCAAAAGATATTAAAATCTTCATAATAGCCCTCTTTGTAATTGCCCCAAACAAAAAACTACTGTCTATTAACAGTAGAATGTACTTATAACATTGGAATGATATAGAGAAATGAGAATGAACAAACTATAGCTTCATGTTCTAGCATGGATGAATGTCACGAATGCCATATTGAATACAAGAAGCATGTGTAGCAGTAAATATTGTGATCATATTTCCTAAATTTAGAAACAGACAAAATTATTCTAAAATGTTGAGAGTGTAATAGTCAACTTTCTGTCACTATAATGAAATACTTGAGATAACAAAGTTATGAAGAGAAAAGGCTTATTTTGACCCACAGTTTTAGAAGTTCCAGTCCACAATTGGTTCACTCTGTTGCTTCAGGCCTGTGAAGAGGCAAGCAAATCATGGTGGGAATGTTTGGCAGAGCAAAACCACTCACCTCATCACTAGGAAGCAAATAAGAAGAGGAAGGGTTCAGGGTCCCACAGACTCCTTCAAGAGCCCTTCCCAAGCGACCTAATGATCTTCTACTAGGTTTCACCTTTCAAAGGTTCTACCACCTTCCAATAGGACCACCTTGCAGACCAGGCCTTTGGTATGAGAGCCTTTAGGGGATGTTCAACATCCAAACCATGTCAGAGTCAGGATGATTGTTATCTCTGGTTGGAGTAATGATTGGAAGTGGTCTCAAGGAGACTCCTGGTATTAGGGTACTGTTCTCTATTTCTTGATCCAGGTGCTGTTTAGATGGTTACATTCACTTTGTGCAAATTCATTAATTTATACCACTTATAATTCATACACTTCTGTTATACTCAATAAAAATGTTATGTTTACAAAAGAAACAGTGGAACATAAAGGGTAAGTTCTGTAAACTTCTTTGATGTCTCTCTATAATCTCTCCCTTTATTTCTTCAATGTGAATATTTGGAGAACTAAGAGAATACACACTCAGTTAAAAATAATGGACACAAATGAGTTCATGTATTTCTCTTATCTCTTCCCCCATCTACAAAGCAACCCAGAAGTGACTTTGTAAACAAGGGGAAAATTACATGAAACCTAAAAGTTGCAGGACATACTATCTGTGAGAGTTGCAATGATGAATGGGTTGGTTTTGTGTAGAGTCCTTCTCTCTGGTGCTGGCAGACCTTATTTAGTTAGCTTCTCCATCCTCAGGCCCTGGATAAATAGCACTGCCAACTGGCCTACCCTGTCTCCATCAATTCTATTCTAAGACTATTTTTTTTTTAATCTAGGGATTCCTTCTATGTTATTTGAAAACCTTGTCGACTTTATATGACTGCGGTGACTTCTTTCTGTCTCTGTGCAGACGAACACTCATGCATGCTTCTTTCTTCATTAGAGGTACTCATTTAAGGTTTAAATTGATGGAAATAATTAAAGTCATTTATATACTGAATTTGGTGTTTATCCCAAACTCCAGTCTATGAATTCCCCATCTGTCCATTCACAGCAATTTGGAAATGAGTTTTAAACCATAGAATCATTAATTTGGTGTTCTTCTGGACAGCATACAACTTACAAGCCACTTTTCAGCATTCTGTCAGTTTACAATGTGTATTTTATTTGTTTTGCAAATAAAAACAGGGAAATTTGCATGGCCTAGGGAGAGTAGTAATAAAGGGAAACAGTGTTTGTTGATGTCTTCATACATGTTTTATAGGCTTTATGTGAATTATTACACGTAATCCTCATGGTCTCCTGAAAAGCAGATAGAAGTACTCATTTTACATATGAAAGAAAGTGACTGTGAAGCTGGTTCACTGTGTTCTGGTTACCAACTTGTCTGTCCAGTGAGACAGAATTCACTTACACTCAACTAGTTACATGAAGGAATGATTATAGATAGGCAGCAAGGGACAACAGAGTCCTCCATGGCTCAGAAAACTGCCCAGAGCAGTCTCAAGTCACTCAGTTGTCATTCTCCTGATCATGACAGGCTAAGCTGTTGGCAATGGTCCAGGAATCTGTGAAAGTGAAGCAAGGTATGGCCATAGGGAAGTCCTGCCACTACGGGTTGTACAATACTTTTTGAGTGGAAAATCCACATCTGGTCTTAGTCAAAAGATGGCCATCACTGGGGAGATGGTGGCTGCCACCCTATGTGTACTGTCAGCTTGCTTGGCAGATCCTGCTAAACCTGTGTCATGCCATCAGTAGACACGTCTCTGAGTCGTGGGTCCCTGGAGCCACAGGAGGAGTCAAAACATTCCCTGTGTTACTTGGTCCTTCTGGTTGGCCAGCCACTCGTTTGGGGAGCCTAAGGTCCTGGCTAGGTTTGATCTTGAATGTACCATTTCCATTTGGCACACATTGATTCAGTCCAGGTTTTTGGTGGGGTTTAGGTGTGTTGAGCCAGTCCAGTTTTATTGGTGGGGTTTATGAATAGTCAAATAAGAACAGCCATTTGTGTCATAGATTCACATGTAGCTCTTGGATCTTAAAATACTCAGTCTTCAGCAGCGCACAATAGCAGGCAAGAAGTTGTCGTACAAAAGGGGAATGTATCTGACCACTGTCTCAGACAACTTATGTATCCAAATTGGAGAGGTTCTGTGCCCCAGTGACAATTTTCTGTTGCTACAGACCCCACTCAGCATGCATGGAGGTTGTGGATGCCTATGATTCCAATGGATGTACAGGCTCTAAAAGTTTTACAGGCAGTGCCAGGACTGAGGCCTGTTGAATGGCTTCTAAGGCCTTTTGCTGCCAAGGGCCTGGTTCAAAATTGGCAGAGAAGGAAGGCAAAGATGAAAAACCAGGGATGGCCTCCATCTGGAGGGCTATTCAATGATATGACGCAGTAGCAACTTGGATTGATTTAACATATTTATTTAACACATATTTAAAATTTCCACACTCGAGGGAAAGGTATACAAAAAGAAATCTGTTTCTCTTCAAATTTTGCATAAAGACAACCATGATAAGAGGGGATTACTGCATTTTGGTGTGCTTATAAAATTATGTTTTATAATTAGTTTTTAAAATATGAATGTTAAATGACTGATTTCTTAATGCTCTGCCTATGTAGAGGCATTTCTCTCAAAACAAATGAAACATTTAGAGATAAGCAAATACTTGACTAAGTATAGGGTTGAATGACAAGATAATGATATCGAGAGAGATGTGTATTGAGGCTAATAAATATGCATTTGAAACTGATGCTGAGCTCTTTGCCATTAGGATGCCAGGGGATCCAAATCTGGGTCACGGATGACTTCTGGAGTCCCAGAGTCTTCAGAAATGTCTGTGTGACAATGTATCTGTGTGTGTGTTTGCACATTTGTATATTTTTCTTGAGAAAAGGTCCATCAAATGGACAAAATAGCCTGTGTGTTCCAACAAAGGTTTTAGAATGACTGGGACAGAAATTATGATCCTCTGAGAGTATTTTTTCAAAAGAAATAATCTATTTACCATTTTAAGAGGAGATCATCTAAAAATTACACATTTTGTATAGAAAAAGGAAAATCCAGATAATCAAATAAACTGAATATCCCTAAAAAGTTCTTTTTTCTTTATTTTCTTTTATTTCTCTTATATATTACTGGTATGGCGTTATATTGATTTTTTTTTTATAATTTTGAAGGCAGCTATGCTTGCACTTAGGTGTTCAGGTGGATTATATTATCTATGAATTTCATTTCAACATAGTAAATGGGGTATTAAAATAGCTTTATTTCTTAAAGAGAAGGCTATGGTCTAATAGAATTGAGAACCACACTGCTATGCTATGAACGATTCTTATTGAATAAAATCTAATACTTACACACAGGCATCAAAGACTCCACTAATTTTAGGGCAAGAAGAAAAAAAGAATCTATGTAGATTCTATCTTTGGAATGGGGAGGAACTGCATCTAAATATAGAGAAAAAACAAAGTTTCATGATCAAGAAAGAAAAAAGTATAATCTGAATCCCTCCTTCTCTGTGCCTCCTTTATTTCTATGTGTGAATATTCTGTTCTATCACAATCTGTCTCTTTTCTTTTACAGCTTTAAACAGCAATACTGACACAAAGCAGGCATGTAATATATTTGTTAATTGATTTGTATTCTGCTCAATCACCAATTCTCTTGCTCTTATCCCACCTGCAACAGGGTTCAATAGTACTAACAATGGAAAGGATAATAAGTGAATCTAAATTTAATCCTTTTTTGTTTAAACTAATCTCTCTCTAATTAATGGCTGCTCATACCATTATTGCTAATGAATCAGGAGACCATTCTCTACATCTGTGTAAGAAGCACTCCTATTAAGGCATCAATTCAAATTCAAAGGGACTAGCAGAGTCCAGCTCCCCATTGTTCCCTTGGTGACTTTCAACCTAATGAAAAGGGTGTCTGAAATATGAAAACCAGATGGAGCCTCTCCCTTTAGTGCATAGGTCTCAATTCTGAATTGCATCTGAGCTTTCTCCAGACATTTTAAAATCCAAATGTAAGGATTATGTACTTTAGAATAGACAATAGATTATACTGAGGGATAGTCATGGATGGAGACAGAGTCAAGGAGGGAGAGGGTAAAGGGACAAGGGAGGATTTAAAAAAAATATCTCCAAGCCTCCCTTCCCACGCGAACTGAGGTCTGGTGCCATAGGCTTAGGCAATTTCTGAACATGTATACTTTGACAAGCCCTCTCTGGGTGATTTCTCTGTGACAATTGACCTCCACCCCCAACACACGCACACAGGTGAGAAGAGGCACTTACAGCAACTCAAGCAGACTTTCCTGATAGTATATTGCTTTTACAAAATAAATAACCTTTTGTTCTTTTGGAAATTGTTTTGACTTCACTGTTTAAAATAACCTGAGAGTTTTGGATTTATAACAAAATATTACATGCTATGTGTCCCGTATTGACATCTTTCAAAGTGCCAAGAACTGTGCAGTATAATTGAGGATACAAAGATCAAAGATGAGGCTCCTGTCTTATGGTAACTCTTAGGCCAGGTACTCAGAGACACGGATATTGCAAAGCTAAGCAGTAGAATGTTGAATTAAATAGAAGTCTTGATACACGTTTAACACATGTGTTGTTTAAGGTTTCCAAATGGAATTTTTAGTCATTTGCAGAAGATTGTATTTATACAGTATCTCAGTCAAGTCAGATATCCTAAAACAGCATCCATGTCTCTGGGAACACGCTGACATGCAAAGGCAAGCTGTAGGGATGTTAGTGCACCTTGTTTACTTCACTGTGGATGTGAATATATACAAATAATCCTAAGGATAAAAATGCTTGTCTAGGGATAAACAATTACTGTTAGACCCAAATGCAGGAAGAAGCTTTGGGTATGGCATGGAGCCCAGGGCCTAGGAACAGGGATAAAAATCACAGAGACTATGTGTTTTGAGTATTTGCATCTTGAAGAAAACAATTGATTATTTGGTTCTACGGGGATTGTTAATATATATTTTCATTTTACAAACACTTATTAAATGCCCATTGTTTGCTGGCTTTAATGTTGACACTGAAGATAGAAACAATATAAACCCTGCCTTCAAAGAGTTTGCAGGCTAGTCGGGGAGATGACCGAAATCCATGATGTCCATATAACGTGGCAAATGCGTTGTCAAGCAGGACAAGGCACAACCGTGGTGGAGTGGGGAAACGATGGACCATGAATTAACCAGAGGAAAGGATGGCTAGGAAGGACTTCCAAGAGCAAGTGTCAGCCAAAGAAATGAAAAGAGAAAAAACAACAACAACCAAAAAAACCCCCAAAAGCAAACCAACAAAAACCAATCTTCTTAACAAGGACCTGAAAGAGAAAACCATTAGTCTTAATTATTTGATGTGTTGGAAACAAAAATAATGTGAATGGGAAATCTCTGGGAATAATTGGAAAACAGAGCAATTGGAACCAACACTCTGGGTAAAGTGGTAGAGTTCCTAATGACCAAAATGACCACTCATGTGGACAGTTTGGCTCACTGAGAACCAATCAACAGAATAGCCCAAGGCTAGGTATCAAACTGCCACAAGTCATGATACAGAAGTGAAGAGATGAGGAACAGCAGTCTCCTTGCCTTCTCAGTCTCATGGCTCCCTGTGCTTCTTACATTAGAGCATTGATTCATCAGAAAAGACTCTTTGTATTTGTTTGGTACTGGGGACTGAAGCCAGTGCAATGGGCACTTTACCACTGAGCCACCTCCCCAGCCCTTTTTATTTATTTTGAGACAGGCTTTCACTAAGTTGCTTAGGCCCTTCTTAGTTACCCAGGCTGACTTTAAATTTGCAATCCTGCCTCAGTCTCTCAAGTTGCTGGGATTATACGCTCACATAAAAACCTCTTTTTATGATGATATGGTTTGGATATGAAGTGTCCCCCCAAAGACTCATGTGTTGAAGGTATGGTCCCTCATGCAGTGGTATTCAGAGGCTAGGCTTTTGGGAAGTGAATGGATCATGAGGGCTCTGACATCCTCAGTGAATTAGTAATTTGATGGCATTACTGGGAAGTGGTGGAAACTGAAGAGATGGAACTTTCTGAATGGAGTGGGTCCTGGGGTGTGCCCTTGAGGACTGTATCATTCCTGGCCCCATACCCTCTTCTTTCTCTATTTCCTAGGGGCTATGAGGTGAGCAGCATTGCTCTGCTGCACCTCTCTGCCATGATGTTCTCTTTTACCTCAAGCCCAAAGCAATGGAGCCAGCTGACCTTAGACTGAAACCTTTGAAACCATGAGCCAAAGTAAATCTTTCCTCCTTTAAGTTGTTTTTTTCAGATATTTTGGTCACAGGATGAAAAGCTGACTAACACACCATCTTTTCCTATAAACTTCTTGAGGACAGGGACCATGTCTTATTTGAGTTTGCATCTGTTTGTTTTTATGGTACTTTGCCTGTGTAAGGCACATAATGTGTCACAGTTGCATGCATAAATCATTAGTAAAACCTGGAGGAAGCATTAATCAGGAAAAACAACCAGTGTTTGCGATAAGTTAGGAACCAATAGGACCCAGTGCTAGAGGTCAATGCTAGCCAGCCTGAAGAAGCTAGAGAAGACAGAGTCCTCAGCAGACAGGAAGCAATGCCTCCTCTTAGGATGGACTTTACTTCGAAGCATTATTTACTTTTCTGTGTAGGAGTTGAGGACTTTCAGCTCACTGTATCAAATAAAAGTATTATCTAACTTATTCTTTCCTTCTTAATGTTTTAAGTGATTTTGAATATCTTGATAATCAAATGTGTAATAAATTAAGATGACAAAGTGTGCCTGTTTAAAAAAAGATGCCTATTAAAAAGTGTGTGCTTTCATGCTTACTCAGGCAGAGGCTTTACTTTGTACCATCAAACTTGGTGAGGCTAGTGTACAGAGAACAGCAAACCCCATCAGAAGATGATCCCAGCCTGGGCCACGGAAGGTATGGAAACCAGGCAGGTCATGTGGTTCAGCAGCATCAACAGGATTCTCTGCTATAGATTGAATGTTTGTGTTCCTACCAAATTCATATGTGGAAACCCTGGCTGCTGTGTGATAGAGTTAGGAGATGGAGCCTTGGGCGGTGACCATTAGTAGTCAGTGCAGCAAATTTCTCCAAAAGAAAAGCAAAAGACAAAGTGTAATTGGATCCAGTCTCTTTTAATAAGATTGGTCTCTTCTAAGATACTTTGGACAGTGCTCCCTTGCCTCTTCACCATGTAAGGATGTGGTGAGAAGGCACCATCTGTAAAACAGGAAGGGGACTCTCAATTGCAATTGAATCTGCCAGTGCCTTGATCTTGGACTACTCAGCCTCCAGAACTGTGATCAATAAATTTCTGTTGTTTATTATCCATCCAGTCTCTAGTATTCTTGTATAGCAGCTCAGACGGACTAAGGCAATATTCATTTTATAAAGCATAACCAAACTTTCCAAAGTCTTGGTCTTGGACCAGTAGCTGTACAGTTGTCCACATTAGAAACAAAGAAACACATTTAATGTCTTAAGAAACAAAGTAGTAAAAGTGTGTAGTCAGAAAGTGTCCTGATATCTGCTCTACCATTCATTCTTAGGTGATCTTGGAAAGGTACATCACTGACCATCAGTTTCCTCTCTTGTGAAATAAGGATATTAGAAGTTCTTAAGTGATTCAGACATCCTAAACAGCTGGAACAATTGATGTCTGGAATCACTCAAAAAGAGTGAGTATCATCTTTGAGTATGCATGCTAGAAGTCTGTGATGCTCTTCCTGACATATGTTCATTGCGTTTTCTCCTACTTTGTCTGGAACATTCTCTCCAACTGCAGCCTACTCTGCTTTTGTGTGCTTGACTCATTCAATTCTCACCTGAAGTCTGACCTCCAAAGAGAGTCTTCCAGCTGCCCTACCTAAATTTGCAATCACTATCACATTACCCTTTTTACTTTCTCCATAATACTTCCCATCACCTAATATCACCTTGATTATTATATGTGCTTCTCCTTTTTATCTTCATTCTGCTCTTAGTGGAATATAAGGTGCTTGAAGACAAGTATCCTCAGCACCCAATTCCCAAACCCTAGAAATGTACCAGGACATGGGAAGCACTCTCTACATGCTTCTTGAATGAAAAAATAAATGAACTCAATTGATGTTTTTCTTACTGACACTTGGAATTTTCTTTTTTACATTTCTAGTGATTGTGTGATGAGTCTCTTCTCCTCGGCTTGCAGAAAACCCTTAGCAGATGATATGCACAATTTAGAATGCTTCAGGCAAGGATAAGAAACAAGCCCCATCTGTATCTGTGGGGTTCCCCCAGTGTGGGCAGAACAGATAGGGCCAAGAAGATATGGAAGAAGGAACAAAAGAAAAGTCCATGTGCACTTAATATTTATCATTGTAGTAAATTTCTCCAATAGAAAAAGACTCTGTTAGTTTAATTGGATCCAGTCTCTTTGAGTGCCTTTTGTCTATTTTCCCCTGAAGAAAAGAAAGAGGGAGAAAGGGACTTAGCCAAATAATGATTTAAATTTAGTCAAGTGTTTCTGGGTATGCCAAGGCAAGAAGTTACTAAAGTTTATTTCTCTTTCCTTCACTGAGGTGAATTTCCAGCTCAGGCACATGGATTGGAATGGAAGAGCAATGAGTTACAAAGAAAAAATACTTTGGTGTCACTCTCTGTTGGAAAAATAATTGAAAGCATGAGTGTTGTGTGGTTTTGTTAAAACTTCAAAAGTGCACATAATCACAGAAGGGGGAAATGCCATCTGTTTGTTGTTAGGGTCATGTTTTATTTTCCTGCTTATATTTTCAATATATTCAATGAACTTCACTTTTTATAAAGAAAATTAATTGTTATTTATGCTAGGCTTACATTAGTGATAAATTTACTCATTTCTCCCTTTCCATTAGTAGTCGAACGGTGTTAGATAATAGATTAGAACCATTTGGCAATTAATCACAGTTCCCCACTCTTAGACATTGCATGTTGGCCAAAACAATCAGTAAAACACTACTCAGAAAAGAAGGAATCCATCTTTTGTACATCTAATAATATGTTGGCAGGTTTGCAAAGTTTGGTAACAATAGCTTTTGTTTCTCAACATAAAGGGGTGCATTAGCAAATAGAATTTGTAGACTCTTTGCAACCAGTACCCCTCTACCTTAGCATCTTTAGAATTCCTGATATTCAGCAGTAAAGGTGTATGGTGAATAATACAGAGCTTCAGAACCATCCACCCACAGTGACACCAAAGCTTGGGGACAGAACTGAGCCTTACATTCGGCTCAATGACTGTTCAACCACACCATGAGTGTTCAGCATAGTCACCATCACCCTTTGTTAGAAGGGATGCCACTCATTAATTCATGAGGGGCTTCACACACAAATTCCACAAACACGTTTAGAGCAGACTGTTCTAGGCTGTGTCAGGTAAACTGTTTCACGATTTTGTTAACCCAAAACTCTAGAGAACAAGGGATCTCTGGAATAAAAGTGTTTATTGAGTCATTATAGATGCTAGTCAGAAAAAGGAAGACCACTCCTGGGAGAAGATCCTGCAGCCACCAGCAGAAAGGCTTTGTGGCCGCTGGAAAATTGATGCAGGATCAGAGAGAACTAAGATGAAAAGTGCTGAGGAAGGAAAGCGTAACCTACATTGACCACAGATAAGTGGGGTGAGACAAGGAGATTGAGGGAAGCTTCGGATAGGTCAGTAGTCTATAGGAGAAGTAAGGGCTGCCTCTGGATTGGTTGGTGTCAATGATCCCAGAGGTTTATAAGTGAACAGGGTGCAGTGATCCTGGGGGTCTGCTCTGATAGACTTCAAGTCCAGGTTTCACCATAAACAGTCTTTTTTTCTATTTTTATTTTATTTTTTTTCCCCAGCAGATGTTAACTGATTAATGTCCCCTATCTCTTACCCACTCTGCGCTCCGGCCTTTGTTATTAAACCTAGGACATCTCAGAATTTTGTTGCTTTCCTCAGTTTACACATATTTTTTAGGTTGGTTGTTATTTTCACTAGTTGTAAGTTGTGTCAGGTTTAGACTACTAATTCCTCATTATCTATAAATTTAATTAAAGGTGCTGTGTATCAGTTGAGTGTTTACCATATGTGAATCAATTATTAGACCCCAGTGATACAAAAGTATAGAGCCCACCTTTGAAAGAATTTACCAACTCATTACAGAAAGAATGGATCGACTGGTGCTGATTGTCCTCTAGGACACTGTGGTTTTGTTTTAGTTTTTCCTTTTCAACTTAGGCTATTGCTTTCTCAGTCTGCTTTGACCTCTTCTCTTCCCTCTAGTGGGTCCTTAAACATTGGGGTTCTTTAGGGATCTGTCCTTCATTCACTGCTCTGATCTCTCCCATTATTGTCTCATCAAATCCTGCAACTTCTCTGAGTCCTATAGTTTTCCTTATCATCCGTGGCAGAAATTAACTACAGTCCACAACAAACTTCAGGGACTCTCTGAAAATTATGGACAAATTTGGTGCATATCTCATATTGTTTTTCCAGTTTGCAAAGGTGTCTCAGACTTCAAAGCTCCATTGATGTGGATGATTCCCAGATCTGTACCTTCCCTAATCACTTGAGGCTAAATCTGAGTGCCTCCAGGGTACCAGGAGATCTCCACAGCTGCCTGACCCTTAAAAAGTACAATCCCTGCCTTGTGGCAGTTTCCCAATTCTTCCAAACACTTTGCCCTTTGTGTTCTTATCATAGTAAATAATATCCTTCTCTTCCAAATTGTCCAAACCAGAATCCAGGAAGTTTCCAGAATTTTTCCTGTCTCTCACTCACATATCCAACCTAAGTCCTGTGGTTTCCACCTCTTAAACCTCTCTTGAGTCTATTTCCTCCCTCCATTTCTAGTGCCACCAGCTCACGTAGCTGCCATCATCCTTCCAACTGAAACAGCAGCCTCCTAACTGGTCATCCTCCAGTTTCATCACTCTCTTCTCTATAGTGGGACTTGGGGGCATTTTCTTTTTTTAAAATTTTAAAAAAATCATGTGTTTTCTTTAGTTATATATGACTATAGAATGCATTTTGACATATTATACATACATGGAGTATAGTTTCCCATTCTTGTGGTTGTGCATGATGTGGAGTTACACTGTTTGTGTATTCACATATGAACATAGAAAAGTTAAGTCCAATTCATTCTACTGTCTTTCCTATTTCGAGTGCATTTTATAAAATAAAATCTGAATACATAATTGCCAGGTATAGAAGCCCTTAGTGGATCCCCCAAGCTCCAGGGTTCCATACCAACAGGATCATAAAACCTCTTGCAAATTGTTTCATACTCTTTCTCCAGTATCATGACTTACTATAATTTCTCATTCTCTTTGGCCAGGCACTTTCTATGCTGCTCAAACATGCCAAGGCCTCTCTTATCTCTGTCTTTGAAACATGTGTCCACCCCTTTTCTGCCACTACCCTATTTCTCTACCCTCCCCTACATCAACCACCCCATTCCCCCTTTCCTGATTTGTCAGACTGACTGTTGTTCATCCTTCAACTTCTACTTCCTGGCAGAGGGCTGATCTGACTTCTTGGAATAGCTAATATCCCCTGCTATATAGGCTTTCATAGCACCTTCCCTTTTTTAATTTATTTAACAGTGGTTATGTTTTTGCTCCTCTTCCTCCAAGGATTGCAAACCTACTGAGGGCAGGGCTCACATCTGTCATATTTACTACCACATTCCTAGCATCCAGGACAAGGCTCAATGCTCTCTGCATACATGGTGATGAATTCAGAACCAGTTCATTGCTGCCTGGCCTCTGTTGAGAGAGAGAGAAAGAGAGAGAGAGAGAGAGAGAGAGAGAGAGAGAGAGAGAGAGAGAGAGAATCAGTTTGCAGTTCATATGGGACAGTGAAATAACAGACATATGAGAAGAAATTATGCAGGTGATTATAATCATCACCCAGTAAGCAGGGTTGCAGTTTGGTCCTGAAAAAATGGGTGAGATATGATGACAAGAAAGCACAAAATATCCCCAGGGGTGTGGAAAATAGTATTAAATCTGGGGAAAGCGAGGTGATTAGAGGTAAAAAGACAAGTATAGCAGAGACATTGGAGAGTCTGGGGGTTGGGGGAAGTTAGTATCTAGTACAGGACAGAGTTGCTGAATTGTTGACATCAGGCAAAAATAGATATCAAGTGACCTTGAACACTAGGGTGAAGAGGGCTGCCATTGCAGTTCTTTGAGCAGGGGAGTGACAAAAGTTAGTGACAAAATATATTTTAGAAAGATTGATAAAGCACAAGTAGCAAATTTTTTAAAACTTCAGCTATTTTTTACTATCTTCAGAATTTTTTCCCTATATCTGAATACTACTTTTACTACACATTATTTTATATTTTTCTTTAAATGACTATTTAATTTAAATGGTCTTTTAAAAAAGGAAGTTGTATCACTACCATATACATGAAAAACCAATATCACGTGTCATTAATTGAGAAATAAACTTAACGTAATCAAAACTTATTGAATTCTAGGTTGATATTGTTTTCTGCCAAAGTTTCTGAGTTTGAGATTTGTCTCTGTTAAAAAGAGATATGTTTTTTAAAAAGTAATAAAGATCCTTAGCAAAACAGTTCATCTATTACATGTAACAATAATGATATAAAAAAATTTAAAAGAGTGCATTTTTCACTGTGATTAGACATTATTTGATCTCGTATTTGGGGCCAGATAAAACCGTCTTCACTCCAACAGTGTTACTTGGCCTGACTTTGGGAAACAATGAGATACATCAGAAGTCTGAGAACTTTGGTAAACATCTTTGACTTTGCAGCTCTGTTGTGACTGCTTAACTCTGCTAATTTGTGAAAGCAGCTATAGATATTATTGCTAAAACCTGGCAGGATTGTGGTCTATGGGATACAGTTTGTTGACCCTGAGTCTCTATCAGTTGCTTCCAAAATTTTGGTAGGATAAGAATTTACTTGTGTTGTGGATTAAATTGTGTCCCTCCAGAAAGGTATACTGAAGACCTAATCTCTAGTGCCACAGAACACAACTCTCCTTGAAAATAAGGTCCTTATAGGGGTAATCAAGTTAAATGAAGTCATTAGGGTGGGCCTTAATCCAATAGGACTGGTATCACATGGAAGGAAGGTAATATGAAGAGACACAGAAAAACATCTATCTACAAGCCAAGAAAGTCTTAGACTACTATATTCTGGGAGAGAGGTCTGGCATAGATTCTTTCCTACTGATTTTAGGGGAAATGTGGTCCTCCCCACACCTTGATTTCAGACATCAATCCTCCTGAACTGAGACGATGCATTCCTGTTGTTCTGAGATGCCCTGTGTGTGGTATTTGTTACGACAGCCTAGGTAACTAATACGACCTGTGGGTTTTTAAAAATGAAAATATAAAATTTGCGGCCCCACCTAAGGCCAATTATATCCGAATATTTATGGACAGGAATCAGGAGTATGCTGGAAAATAAACAAAAATAAATGAAAGCACTACAGGTTTTACAATTGGTTGGAAGCCACTGGTCTTTATGATAGAATGGAGCAGGCAGAGACTGGGCTCAGGCCACCGAAGGGCAAGGAAGTCTAAGAATCCACACAGGAGTTGATGGAGGGCTAGATTAGAATTTGACAGTGGAAATGGAGATGCTTTGATTGCTCTGATCCTAAGAATCACACAGTAAATATTTGGGGAATTGGAATTGGAAGTGAATAAATATACACATTCATTCCAGTGGAAATTCACCGCAGGCTATGACACATGGGTGTGAAGACTGAGTTAGAGACAGATGTTTGGAATCGTTCTCATATTTAACAGGAAAATCATTGAGTACTCAGTGGAAGAGAGGGGTAAAGACGATGACTCCATGCTACAGGTAGAGGTGAGAGGGGAGAGGAAGAGTGAGTGAAGGAAAGAGCAAGGTTGGTCAGAGCAGGACCATGAGAAACAGATTTCGGAGAAAAGCTTTAATAATGAAGGGACAATGTGAGTCAAATCTAATAGAAGAAAGGGAGGGAACTTAAAAGATCAGTGAATTTGGGATTAATGATACCTTGCCTGCCTTGAGAAGCCATTTCAGTAGAATATGGGACAAAGTCAGATTTGTAAGCATTGAAAGTTTTGTTGTAAAAGGAAAGGGAAAAATAAGGAAAACCACCCAATACACATTTTTCCCCCATGGGAGACAATGTACATGTCTGAAGGCATGGAAAGAAACCAGGGGAGAAAATAATAAGTGCTGAAGTGGGTTTTCCTTCCCAGAGAATGTGGAAATGAGAGGGGATCTCTGGTTCTTGGTGTTGTATCTTTTCTCATTTTCTGATTTTTGGCATAGATTAGCCAGCCAGCCTGCCTTCCCTCCTTCTTCCCTGTAAGAAGAACATTTAATGTTTATTAAATGCCATTCTGACAGTTTCAAAATTTGCAATCTGTCATTTATTTAGAAATTCATCAGATAGTTGCTTTTATAGCCTAAGTGCCAACATAGGGATTGCATTTTTTCTGGAAACTTTTCCCAAGTCTCTGAAGTATTTATATGTTATAATTTAGTGACAGTGTCCTCTATATTAGCTTATATGCCCATCAATTTCTCCATTGACCTATTTAGTACACATTCTATTTCTAAAATTGATTTGAGGTGCCACTATATACTGATTATAAATTACAGATTGATAGTCATAAACAATTCTATGTTTATTATGTCTAATTTCTCAAATTAATGTAAAAAAAACCTAAAAACTAGAAAATGACAAATTAATCAGTGATGAAAATATGCAGACTGAGACAGCAGTGTAAGACCCACCACAGACAAGGGACAGAAAGATATGAGCAGGCTTGGCTCTAGTTTGATTGAAAGGGAGAATCTGATTTTGCCCATTGAAGACAGAGCCAGCAGAAGCTGAGGCCAGAAGAGATGAGGTATGCGGTATCAACCCACGGACTTGATTATGACATCAATGACTAGCTCCAGACTTCAAATGCATGGCTACAGAAGAAAAAGAAGGTTTTTGGCTAATAGTTCAGCCTCTATTCCAGTATCAACATAAAGCAAAAAGAAAAAAAGAAGTCTAAAAGATTAATACAAAATGAATAGGATCAAAGAAAACGGAGAATGGAAAGAGTTTGAACACTAAGAATTCACCAGTGGCCTGCCAGGGAGCATGCAGGTTTTAATGCCACTTCAGGGCCATAAAAATGAAATGTCCCACCATCTTAAAGGTTTGGAACTTCTAATAGAATAAGCATTTGATTAATGAAACAACATGTACTATAAAGAAGAAGGGATCATAAAAAGCTGGTTTTTAACAGCCTAAGTACCTTTTGCAGCTTGAAGTCTTTTATCACCTTGTAAATCACCCCTGGAGAGAAATAACCAAAGTGAGAGAAGGCAGACATCCATTACCAGCCTGTCCACCTTGGGAAATTGGCTTGAGTTTCCCAAACACTCCATCTCTGCTAATATTCTGTGTACTGTGCCTCTGTTATGGAGAAAGGGGGACTGGAGTATTGAGGTGTTCCCATTTTAGTAGAGATCTCAAGACAAATATGGCCTCTCCAGAGGTACTTTCCTCTCCCTTGACGCTTCTGTTCTGCAGTCAAGCATGCCTCAGTTAGTAGAAATGAACAGCCATGCATTCCAACTACCCAGGGTCCCAAATCTTGTGACTTACAACAAAAAACACTAGACTCTTCTAAGGTGGTGCATCATTCAGCTGAGGTGTGGTTCAGGGCTATGTACATGATTTTCATTTCCAGAGCAGGTAAAAGAGCAGCAGGAGAGGGGTGTGCTCTTCTCATGGTGTGGGCTGGGAGCAAAGGAAGGCAAAGGAAACCTACCTCATGAGCTCGTTTGGAGCCTCTGGTTGGACATGGTATACTTGAGGTCTGCTCAGGTACCAGAAAGTGGGAGTGGGGAAGAGGAAGTATTTTCACCCAGAGACCAGATCTGGACCACCATGAGGAAGGAAGGGTAAATTGAGTTGGATTATTCCATGTATTACATCAGACTTGTCCAAGTAGATTGATCATATGGGCACCTAATTACAGAGCCTGGGTACCCAGTTGACGATCTCTGAGGTCCAAGTGGGCTGTTTCATCCTCGGGAGATATGTGCTTATACTTGGTATATTTTAGAAAAATGTCAGAAGGAGCCCCAATTTTCAGAATTTTGACTCTCTTAGATTTATAGTCTTGGCTTCAAGCAAATTCTGGATGAAATAGCTCTTGACTCTTGAGGTAAATATAAAAAACTCAGCTAAGAAGGTATACACATGACCTCATTTTGTTCTCAGAACAGCTAGGTAAGGTGGCTGTTGTGTCCATTTTTCATCTGAAGGAAGTGAAGTTTAGAAGCCACATTGCACAGGTGTTGTCAAGGTAGGAAGTCTAGAGGTTGGATTTGAATCCATGTCTGTCTGACTCCAAATTACATTTCATGTCAGAAGAATGTTTCAGGGCTTAAATTTAGTGAGAAGCCAACAATCAAAATACACTTGTAAAATTTGGTTCCATGTTCATAACTTTTGTACCAGCAATTCCACCTCAGGGGACTCATCGGAGGGAAAATGTCTGACATAAAAAAAGATGTTTGATAAGGATGCTCATGGCAGTATTATTTGTAATGGAGAAACAATGGAAATAATCTAAAAGATGAAACATAGATATTTATTAAGTAATTTGATGCATTTGTACACAAGCATAAAACGAATATTTAAATAAATATTTAATGACATTGAAAGCCTGCATAGTGAAAAGGGACCATAAAATCATATACAGGGTATAACCTCGAATTTGTAGAAAGAATTCTCAAATATTAATAGATAATAAGGTAATTCTGGAATGTGCTTCTAGGTGACTTATTCTCAAACCAAGTTTGTCAAGTGGATTTATAAACATATATGTATATATGTATTTATTTTTTATATATTAACATATATATAAAACTCTAAGTAAGCAAACAGGCTATGTAATAACATTTTGCACATTATGCTACTTATAAAACTTTTAATTGTCTTTGGTTTTAAATGGAAAGGGTCTTTCAAGGTGAGACACCAAAGACTAAGAAAAACACTGGTTTGGGGATTTGATGGTTGTGTTAGTCAGCTTTTCATAGCTGTGCCCAAAATACCTGATACAAACAACTTAAAGGAGGAAAGGAGGAAAAGTTTACTTTTGCTCATGCTTTCAGAGATTTCACTGCACAGTTGGTTGTCTTTGAAACCAAACCCAAACCCATTGCTTTGGGTTTGAAGTAAGGCAAAACATCATGTTGGAATGACAGGGCAGAGGAAAGCTACTGAGCTTAGGGCAGCCAGGAACCAGAGAGAGAGAGCAGGGAAAGACATAGTCCCAGTCTAGGTCCCCAGTGACTTACTTCCTCCAACCATGCCCCACCTGCCTACAGTTTCCATTCAAATTATTCACCCATTAAATGGATTAATCCATGGACAAGGTTAAAGCCTTCATGATCCAATCATTTCCTGAAAGCCTCACCTTTGGATATTGCTGGACTGGGGACCAGACCTTCAACACATGAGCTTTTGGGGGACTTTCCAGATCCAAACCATAATAATGGCTAGTGTGTTAATAAAACCAAACCAAACAACAACCCCCACCATAAAATTCAATATGCCTCATGTAAAGAGTTTTTGAGGAGGGGAAATATATTCCTCATAAGTAATTTCTTTTTAAAGCAGAACAAAGAAGAAACAAGAACTAAAAGTATTTACAAATGTATATCTATTGTTTATTTGCCAAAGGTAAAAATTTCTCCGGTAGGAAAACAGAGCCTTGGGCTCTGCAGTAATAGCTGTACTCATGAGAGCTAACTTTTATGAGAATATACTAGGTATATAAATCATTTCTTCATCCAAAGCATATTTTGGGGGTCATATTGCAATAACTAATTTCTGCATTTAGTTGATCAAATTTGCTCATTAAACTCCCTGAAAACATTGGATTGTTTCAGATCTGGTCTTTCTTTTTCTTTTGAAAGGGTATTTTGAAACAATTTTATTCATTGGGTTTTTTTTTTTTTTTCCTTTTCAACTCATGACCTATTGGATGATCCTAGTCATTGAATCTTTATTATTGTAATTTCTTCTTATGTAAGATGGTAATATTGAGTTCATTTTTACCTCAGGACTTCAATTACTTTCAATGAGCAATTTAGGGCATCATTAGAGTGAGATAAGAATTTAACTTAAAGAGTGAGTAGATAATATCTGATCTCTAGGATGCTTATAAACAGCTATTAACTTTTTAATACAATGCTGAAAGCTTTACCAAACTATTAACAAGTCACTGCACTTATGCAAATGTTCAAGGGAGTAACTTATTCACAATTCTTGAGAATACAAAACTACCATCTCATTGAAAATTCTAAAGTTTTGAGAAAATATCTGAGTATTACAGCTCTATACAGAGTAGAAACAGAGAGAGGCCAAGTGAATTTGATAAAAAATTTGGAATGGGCTTCTGATAGTCATATTTTATATTAATTGGGAAAAGAGCCATCAAATACCAACAGATATTGTAATTTTTTGTTCTTTTTAATAAAATTAAATACAATTTAGTCAAGGAACCACAAAATTTAAGAACAGGAATTATCCTTAATTTTATAGATGAGGCAGTGGAGGTTCAGAGAGATGAAATATTGTGTTGAAAGTCACACAAGAGTGTTGTTCCAATGACTTCTAGCTTTTAGTACATTGACTTCTGAAACTTAATTAGGAAGTCATTTGAAGGAGATATTTTGAACTTTTATGAAAAGATCACTGCTCTCTAATATTTACCCTATTGAAAATGTCTTTATTTGGAGAACCTGCATTAATTTCCGAGGTAGTGAAACTGGAGATCTTCAGAGTTAATGTTCCTTGTGGAGTTAATGACATTGCATGCCGTCCCTGTACAGGTAATTCCTCTATAAGACATAGGGGCAAAAAGAAAGGGATTAGGAAATAACAAGCATTATTCTCAAGGGAAAGTGAGGGAATTTGTTACTTTTGTCTAAAATAAAATGGATTTTATTAGTAACTATATTCACAGTGTGCAGAATAGCATACAAAAGAAAATAGCTTTATTTGCTGATAGATATTGACCCTTCACTAATCCATATGGTCCTGATCCGATCGTGCATTGTATAATCAATGTACAATATCACTAGCCACCTCACTTTTTAAATTTAGAAGGAGAGTGAAAGTCATGATTTCAGGCCCCCTCACATTTCTCCTCATTTTTCTTGTCTTGGATAATAAAAAGTATGCAACTTCACAAAAAAATGTCCAAAGTGAGTAGCTGAAATCAGTGAGCATTTTCCAGCTATCTGGTTTCATCCTCTCAGTAGAGAACACATGAGTGATATGGATGTGACTCATCTATAATGCCCTCTTTTTTCCTGTTATGTAAACATTCCAAAAAGGGAAACAACATTAAAAATTGAACCCAAGAAAGACGCATCGTTATGAATTATGATTTAGTGGCAAAGTCACTGCGGGAGAAAGAGAACCTGTCTCTCTTACCCTGATGGTACTTGCGATAAAATACAGGAGGATGTGGCACCGCTCTCCTTGATAAATTGAGCACTAGAAAAGCCATGAATGTGAAATTATCTAGCACATGATAAATCTGCTGTAATAAATAAAAATCCAATAGTCAGAAGAAGTAGGAACTGTGTAAAGTAAACTTTTTCTTTGAACTCTGCCTCTCTAACTTTGGATATGATGCCAGGCTCTCTGGGTACTAGATAATTAGTCTCTTTAGGTCATGATTAACACCACAAAAATTCTTGTCGCAAAGGAAGAAGCAAGTTTTGCCTTTAAAAATATACCCAAAGGACTTGTCAGGGTGAATATGGAGTTAGATGAAAATTTGTTGTTACTTCCAAAGGAACTGGAGTGGATGGTCTCTCAATTGACCTTTGGAGAAGCTAGCACAAGATGAGTCTTTTAAACATGTTCTCCAATTGCCTCTGAAAAACCTGCTTTATTTTCCAGGCAAAAATGAATGTCACATTTTAAACTATTTTGCAAAATTCTAGAAATCATCATCAGAAAATCCCATTTTGCCTCTTCATTATTAAGCTTATCAACCAGGAGATATGAAACATCTCCAAGACTAGCAAGTCACTCATATTTTCATAACAACAAACAGAGATTATAAAAGTCATTTTAAATTAATTATAACAATTCATGAACAAACTTCAAGATTTAGAAGTTTGCTCATAATATTTTCTAGTTGTTGAAAATGTAACTCTCTTATAGATTGAGTTAAGTAAGAGTTAAACTAACTGATAACCTTTGTTCTAGAGGGATCTCCAATGCCTTAGGAAGTTGTTGAATGGATAGATCAATATGGAGTTGCTTCACACTTATCTTTGGCCTTCCCAAAGTTCAGGTCAGCAAGAGTGGCTAGGCCTGCAGGTAAAGCACAACTGATTTGAAAAAAAAGGTTAGGGAAGTTTAGTGAATAGGTGCCAAAGTATTCATATGATATTAAATGTAAACTTGGATACTTGTTTAAAATCTTGCTCTACAACATGTTGTTAAGTCAAAAAGAATTACTTTTAAATGTAATATTTGCCTTCCTATGAGTCTCTTATACTCCTCTCTTATTCTCCATTGACTGTGTTTTTGGTGATAAGCCACAACAGGAATGAATACGCATAGTCATTTATGTCCATTATGACTCCTCCCTACTTCTGCTGAATCCAAGCCTGGGGACCATTCTGTGCTCTTTTCCTCAGTTGTGAGATGTGACAGGATGAAAAATCTGGCCTTTCTTTAATGTTATTTTTAAATATCAATACTGTTAGGGAATCAGAGAAGAATTCAGGAAGCAAAGAAAAAACTAGAAAAGCTCCAAGACTAGAAAAGCTCATTTGAATGGGGGTTGGGTGGGCTAGTGTTAAAATGGGCCTTCTAGAGGGAAAAGCTCTTTTTCCAGTCTTCCAGGCACAGTTCTGGATTATCTACAAATCTTAAGAAAACTTTGTGGGATCTAAAAGCAGAGAGGACCTACATCTAGAGAGAGCCATGAGAGGTGATGGAGAGGAACTGGCTGCAGAGAGAGAGTCTGGGAATGCTGTGTCATAGATAAAGTCACTACATTTTCCATGATATCAGGTGGCACAGAAAAATGGGATCAGATACCGTGTCTCCATCTGTATACAAGAGATCCACCGACCAGAAAGTGGAGACCTGGACAGAAGTGTGTGGCCAATGGTGACATGAATGTATGGATGGATGATGGAGTACCCCCAAAAGATAGACAAACATCTCATGTGATGCTGGCATGGACACATGACCTCTAGATATTTCCTAATGTCATAGTTTCCTGGAACTTAGATACAATTTCTAGAAAAGAGGAGAAGAAGCAAAAAAATTTTAATTTTTTTCTCGTTCTAATAAAATTAGAACTTCAAGAAATAATTTTAAAATAAGAAATATACCTCCCGAATTAATTTATGGGCGGAGGTTTATATTCATTGCACATGTTCTGATTTTCAATAAAGTATTTAATTCATTAGGGTCTCAGATGCACATATATGATTACTCATATGGAAGGATGCATGGTACATTGGCTAGAGGTTAGATAAAGGAAACTCAAAGATTTAATCCCTGTTCCACTATTTGTCTTCTCTTGGCTTCAGTTTTCTTATGTGCAAAATGAGGGATTTGGACCAAATGATGTCCAAGGATGGAGCTCTGACAATGTAATTCTGTGAATCTTTACCACCCTGTTTGATAAATTGTTAGCACTATCAGATTGGATGCTACCAACAAAGCAGTAATCTAGGAGCTTGACACTTAAGTGGTCCATAAATGCTAATGCCTACCACCTTCCTTGCTTAATGACATTATCTAGTGACCACCCTTTTAAATTCAAAGGTGGTGAGTCTGAAGATCTAATTAACATGATAGGCCATGATTTTCTCCTTTCCCTAAGTTCTTAATTAGGTCCTATCCTGGAAAGTCATAGAATGGGTTGATTTGCCAATTTATTTGTTTCCAAGGATTCTTCTTCTGCAGTATTTTTGGTTTTCTTTTTTCTGTCTTTTCTTTTCTTTTTCTTTCTCTCTCTCTTTTTTGCAGCAGTGGTTTGAAAGTTGTTGTTGTTTTATCTGTGTTCTGAACCAGAGTGGTGATGAAATGATTGATTGGTGGGTAGGAAGATCTCTCTCAATAGTGGTGATATGTGAAGAGAATATTAATAATGTACTGTGTTATTTAGCTTTTTGTTGCTGTGATAAAATGCTCAAGAAGAACAATTTATAGGAGCAAATATTTATTTTGGCTCATGGTTTTAGAGATTTCTGTCTTGGGTTCATCTGCTTCATTGCTTTGGACTATGGTGAGGAGAATATCATGGCAAGAGGGCACGATGGAGGAAAACTGCTCAGCTCATGGCAACCAGGAAGCAAAGAGAGAGGTCAAGAAAAGGGCTGGGGAGAAGACATATCCTTCTGGGGCATGCCTCAGTGTGTTAGTCAGCTTTTTGTCAGTTTGATCAAAATCTCCAACAAGAACAACTCAAAGGAGAAAAAGTTTGTTTATTTTGGCTCATGGTTTCAGAGGGTTTGTCAGGGTGCCCACTCCATTGTTCAGGGCCAGTGGTGAGGCAGAACATCATGATGGAAGGGCGTGGTAGAGGAATGGCCAGGAAGTAGAGAGAGAAAGAGGAAGTGGCCATAGGGAAGATGAGCTCTTCTAGGGCATGTCCCCAGTGATGTACTTCCTCCATCCACACTCCGCCTACCTACAGTTACCCCCCAGTTTGTCCATTCAAACTAAGATAGATAGGTTGAAGCTCTTATAATCTAATTAATCATTTAACATCTGAACCTTTCTGCATTTACACAGGAGCTTATGGGGATCATCTCATATCCAAAACATAACACCCAGTGATCCACTTTGTCCCACCAGGCCCCCCTTCTACATTTTCCATCACCTCCCAACAATGCCATCGAATAATGAGTCTCAATGGGTCAATCCACTGTTAATGTTAGAACTCTCATGATTCAATAACTTCCTAAAAGGCCCATCTCTGAACACTGCTCCTGTGGGGACCAAGCCTTCAACATGTGACTCTTTGGGGGACATCCACATGTTATGGTGTCATAATGACCTGCTGAGGTGTCATAATGACCTTCCATGAGGTGATAATAACCTGCTATGGTGTCAAAATGATCTGCCATGATGTCATAATGACATGCTATTTTGTCAAAATGACCTCACATGATGTCATAATGACTTGCTATGGTGCCAAAATGATCTTCTATGATATCATAATGACCTTCTGTGGTGTCATAATAACCTGCTATGTTGTCATAATGCACTGCTCTGGTGTCATAATGACCTTCTATGGTGTCATAATGACCTCACATGATGTTATAATGACCTGCTATTTTATCATAAGACCTCACACAATGGCATAATGACTTGCTGTGATGTCATAATGATCTGCTATGATATCATAATGACCTTCTATCATGCTGTAATGACCTGCTATGGTGTCATAATGACCTACTGTGATATCATAATGACCTTCTATGGTGTTGTAATGACCTGCTATGGTGTCATAATGACCTCACATGATGTCATAATGATCTGCTATGGTGTCAGAATTACCTACTGTGATATCATAATGACCTGCTGTGGTGTCATAATGACCAGCCATGATGTCATAACAACACTCATTTTAGAAAAATATCTTAAGAAGCATAAGGAGAAGTCATACTCACAACAAAGGAGAAGAAATTCTCCTTCCAGGAAATTCTTTCTTTCTGTTTCTGCAAAACAAAACAAAACAAAACAAAACAAAACAAAACAAAACAAAACAAAACAAAACAAAACAAAACAAAACAAAAAAAGGCCTCAGGCTTCCTGTGACTGACACCTTTGCATTCTGGATGTCTCCTCCTTCTTGGTGAAAACTTTTCCTCAGATTTACTCCACTTCTCCTAGTGGATCCTGCAGGGAAAAGCCCTTACTCTGGTCCCCTGCTCTCCAGTGGTGTCCAGTCCATCTGCTCCTCATCTGGAGAGGTGAGACTTACTTACAGGCCGGAAGCACTCTCAGGAGTGTGGCACCTTCCAGCTCCTGGAAGTCCTGCCTGGAACTCAGCTCTAAATGCACCTTCCTCTGGCCTGATCACATTTTCTCTCCTAGGTGTTCAAGTGACTCCAGGGAGACAACACACACACACACACACACACACACACACACATAAACACACACACACAGCATAAGTTAATCCATATGTGGCTAGAAAGGAAACTGATCATGTTCAAACATTTATCAAAACATTTTTAAGACTGTTATGAAGCAAAAGTGTATCTACTTCTTTACTAATATATTAAGTAACAAGAAACAACCACAAGTTTGATGATTATTGTTAAGTTTGAAGAGCTGGTGATCATAAACAATATTTTGAGATAACTATAAAAACTGTTCTGCAATGTGAAAATGTCTGTAATTTATAATGGAACAAAATCACAAGTACTGCTAATAATTCTGTGGTTTATCACATATTCATAATTGGAGGAAGTGCTATCAATTTTAGCTGGAGGCTATAGTAAACAAAGACGCATTTTACCATTTAAGTCCACAGTCTCTTCCATGGATTTTACCAGGGAACAAAGGCCCTGGAGATGAATGAATCGCCAAGATCACACTGCTGGTTCTTAACCAAGTGGGATTCACTCTTGGATCCCCTTAATTCATTTCTATTTTGCTATGTGCTCCACTGCTTCTGTTTACTGAGTTAGAACATGTACTTTACTGGTGATTCTGTTTTATGATTCTCCCACAGTTCAGTGTTCTCTGTTAACATTTGATTCTAGCAATATTATACAACTCCCTTTCTCTGCGGTACCTCAATTTTGTTTGAATATCAGTGCTATGTAAATGCTGTACTCGGTTTTCTTTCTCTCAGGATATGATGGAAGCTTTGCTAAAAATTTTTTCATTGTGATCATCAACATACCATACTCCTTGTTTAGAGAAAAATAAGCAGAATTATGGCAAATAATCACGGCAAAAAATAAAAATAAAATGAAGAGCATCCTTCTTTTGGACAATGTAAGTCTGAGCTTGCTAGATTGAACCCTAAGTTTGATCTAGATATGTACCTAGAGAGGGAACAGAAGAGATTAGTCACATTAATAAAGACTTTTGAAGACAGAAATTTTCTTCTGTCATCTGAGTGAGTCGTCGTGAAACCAGAGAAGGGTAGATTATGCTTGTATGCTTGGCTCAATGGATCTCAATCTCACAGAGTCTAATTAAATAGAGTTTTTTTTTTTTCCTAGAAGCAGAATATCTAATGAGGGACTATATCACTTGGGGTTTTATGCATTTGGATTTTGACTATTACTTCCCTATTTTTGGAATATTTTTCAGAGTGGGGTAAAAAAATAATACTAAGGCTTGAGATCTTATATTGTTATTCAATTTTTCTTATGTATAATTTTATTTCCTCAACTGGACGATGTGTTTTTTGAGGTTAGGGTACTGGTGAAAAATATTTTAGTTCTTTGCATATTTCTTAGGTCTTGTGATTTTTCTGTAAGTATGTATGTACAGTTTAGTGGTAAGATCATCAACTTTCCACCCAGACAGACCAGAGTGTGAATTCCATCTTCATTTCTTATTTTCAACATTTTAATCTAGGTCAGCTATGCCCCAGTTTACTTATCAAGTCATATATATTTATTCATAACTCTTTGGTGGGTCAAAAGATACCAGGTAGATACCAGGTAGAAGGTGGTCAAGACAGTGCCTAGCACACAGCAGAGGTTTAAAAAGGCACCTATTATTATTGCTATGATTATGATTCAACAAATATTTGTTTTATTTGGTGCTTTTACCAGTTAGTTACCAGAATGAGTCTCTCATATTTTTTATGAGAACAGTCTTAGAAAATTAGAGCTAAGTAAATGAATGCTTGTGGTGTAGAGCACATTGAGCTCACGTACACATTTTAGTGACTGTTTATTGCAGATGTGTCACGTCTGTTTGTTGTCTTCTCTTTTCAAAGAATTGATCCCATCCAGCATGGGTCATGTTTTCACTTCAGCTTTTTACAGCCCTGTTTACAAAGTCAGTGAAATTGTTTATATTGCTTTTTGAGGGCTGAGTAGAGAAACTATTTGAAAAGAGAAAGAATTATGTTGGGATTTCAGAAAGCTAATACATAACATCTATTTTTTGTTTTTTATCTTGAGTTCCCAATATATTGAGAAAGGGCCCAGAAGACAGAAGAACAGAGACCCAAATTTAAAAATATACATCATATGTTTAAAAAGTTCTAATCGTGATGGAAAAGATGACTTTAGCATTGTGGTTTAATATTTCATATAAACTTATGCTAATGAATCCCCAAACCAAAACAAAACACAAAAGAAGAAGACTATTCCCTTGCACATGCAGACAGACCTTGCCTTGATAAGCTATTCTCACAGTGAATAAAAAGGCTTCCTCTCTCTAGGCTCACACATCTGAAAAGAGAGAGGAAGTCGCTCTGCCGAGCATGCTCAAATTCTTCTCCCAAGTGCCATCTCTCCTTCTCCCAGAGGAAGGAATAATTGCAATAGGGAGAAAAGGGCTAAGCACGCCTCTAGCTGAGTGATTCTCAAAATGCCTCAAGCCAGAAGCATCAGCATCACCTGGGAGTTGTCCCATGTCACA
The DNA here is from genome assembly GCA_020662805.1 of Glaucomys volans. Classification (NCBI taxonomy): domain Eukaryota; kingdom Metazoa; phylum Chordata; class Mammalia; order Rodentia; family Sciuridae; genus Glaucomys; species Glaucomys volans. The sequence continues at coordinate 35,471 of JAJEJO010052575.1, forward strand.
TTCAGACCTTTGCACTGCTGTGGTGGTCCGGAGGCCTGTGTTTTAGCGAGTCTTCAAGGCTATTCTGATGCAAACTTAAGTTTGAACACTGTTTTGTTTTGTTTTTGACTCAGTGGTCCTTAACTCTGGTTGCACATTAGTATCATGTTTGGTCCCAATAGGCAGAACAATGTTGTAAATCAGGATCTCTTAGGGTAGGGCTTTGGGGACATATAAGTTTTGAAAGCTCTGAAGATGATGCTGGTGTGCAGCCAGGACCCAGGGTTAGTGCACATTCCAACTCAGGCCATGTGCTGTGGTTGGGAAGTGTCCCTCAAAGGCTCATGGGTTAAAGCCTTGGTCCCCAGCTCATAGCTCTGTTGGGAGGTGGTGAAACCTTGTAGAGGTGGGGGCCTTGTTAGAAGAAGTTAGGTCATTGGGGCCATGTCCTGGAAAGGGATATTTGGACCCTTGTCCCATCCTCTCTCTCTTTTTGCTTCCCAGTTATCATCAGATGACAGCTCCTCTGCCATGTGCTCCCTGCCATGATGTTCTGCCTTGTCACAGACCCAAAGAAATGGGCCTAACTGACCAGGGACTGAAACTTCGGAAACCATGAGGCAAAATAAACCCTTCTTCCTTTAAGTTGATTTTCTCAGGTATTCTGTCACAACAATGGAAAGCTGAGTCACATCATGGAGGTAGGAGTCTTGGGAAATAACGACAAAGAACAAAAGTAGTTGTGACTTCAAATTCTCACTCTTGCCACTTGGGTTTTTTTTTCCCTCCTATTTCAGCACCTGGCATTGTGACCATTATGAAGTTTCCAGAGATGCAATCTTGACCACCTTGTGGGATCCAGTGACTAAGTGCCTTATGGGGTAGTGAGTAACTCAGATACAGGAAACTCACCATTGCTGACACCTCTAAACTTATCACTTGAAATGTGGACTGCATTGATTCAAAACTTTAAAAAAATCTGAAGTAGGCAGAAACCACCTAATGTATTTTAAAATGATTTCTTACATCTTTGAAAGGGATTCAGATTTGAGACTTTCCTTGCTCACACTTGAGATGATGCTTCAGAGGGACTAGTAAAAAAGTAGAAGAGAAAGAGAAACCTCTAACTTTTCAGGATGGTTGTACGTGTGGAAGAACAAAAGTTCTTATTGGAGATGGTTTCTGTTGGAAGTACACCAAGAGGTCTGCTGAAGTTAATGTGGCTGACTTTTTGGTGGTCTTTCTTGTGCATTGTTATATGCATGTTAAATCCATGAGTAGTTTCTCCCCTACAAATACGTGTTGTGAATCCATTCAATACATTGCTCCACATAGAATGATTAGAAAGTGAAGTCATATAAGCCTGTACCTCCCAACATTCTTCTGGGGACCCACCAGGCAAATTGCCTGTGTCTGTCCGCATGGGGCCACCTCTAGAACAGCACAGTCCCAAGAAATATGTAAGCTGCAAATATGAGCCTCTGTATAATTCAAAAATTTCCAATAGCCACATTAATATAAATGAAAAGCACATGTGCAATTAATTTCAACAGCATTTTATTCAATCCAATGTATGGAAAATATTTTTGCTCCAACATGTATATATTAGAAAAATATATACTGAAATTTTTATAAGCTGATCTCTCTTTTTTTGTATCAAATTTCAAAACAAAATGTGTGTTTTGCATTTACAGCACTTCTCAATTTTGCTTGAGCATGTTTTAAGCACTTGATAGCCTCTGTAGGTAACTTATGATGACACTGGACAGGGAGCTGTATTTATTTTTATTTATTTTTAAACATTTTTGTTGTAGATGGATACAATACCTTTACATTATTTTTTTTTATTTTTATGCAGTGCTGAGGATTGAACCCAGGGCCTCATACATGCTAGGCAAGCACTCTACCACTGAGCCACAACCCCAGCCCCAGGACAGGGAGTTTTATTATCCCCTTCATTTTTCTGTAAGGTGTTGGAAAATGAATCCAGGGCATTGTATATGGTAGGAAAATACTCTATCACTGAGCTACATCCCCAACCCTGGGCCAAGCATTCTAGAACCTAGTCTAGGCACCAGGTTTGCCTCTTACCTTTCTCATAATTTGCTGCTCTAGCAATTGATAACATTTCAAGCTTGATTTTTGAAAAGTATCTTAGTGTTTTCGCTTGATATTCTTTATTTAGAATCCAAAGAACCCCATCAACAGTTGTTTAAATTAGCATTATGGAAATTTCTTTTAAAAAATCCCATTTCTCTTTTGCATTTCTCATTCATTTTGAAAAAAAATTAGCATTCTATCATAGCAACTTGGGCTGTATCTTAAAAAACAAATCAAAACAAAAACCCTTGCTGCCTCCAGCTAGACAAGGATGAGATTGCTTGATAATGCTAACTAGAAAGAAACCTGGAATTATTTTGAATACATTTAAAAATTGGAGCAATAGCCCAGGAATTCTACAGATAAGGACTAGAATAATATCTGATATTGTAGTATGGCAGAAACTGGAAAGAGCAATTGCTGCAGGAAGAAAAGACAGATGTTAATATGTTGTTTGATGTCTTATAACAATAGTAACTCTATAATTATTTGTTGATTAATTTGATATTGACTCTTGGGAAGAAATAAGCAAATTGGTATCACAAAGAACTAACTCCAATGCCGGGACCAAGCATCCTTCAGGTAAGCTTTGTTTAAGGTTTCACATCCTTTTTTACAGTTGACAATGGTCTTAGATTTTTCTCAAGAGTTGTGGGAATAAACTACTTACCATATTTCATGCATTTTAAGCTACATGGTCTTTTCCTCACATTTCAGTTTCTTTGTAATTTGAGTGCATCTTATAAATGATTATAATTTAATATTAAGAGCTGTTTTTCCCCTCTGTGTTGCATAAGATAATGTAGTTAAATACAAGTCTATCATGATGTCAAACATTTAATATAGGGTTTTGAAAAACTTATGTTTATATCTTGCTCTTTTTGACGTACTTGACTAGATGAAATGCAATTACATTGAACGCTTGTTACATGCCATATTTTGTGCTTCACTCTATCCAAGACATGTTCTAGATATTTCATTCTATCTTCATTATAGGTGCTTTACACAAATGAAAAAAAAATGGAGGCTAAAAATAGATAAAATAACTCACTAATTTTCACATATTTAGAAAATTGTGAAATTAAAATTTCTACTGGCAAGTTCTATATGTCAAATGTCTCCAGATGTCTGTGTTCTCCTGACTTCTCATATTCGAGCTATATTTTATGTCCAAAAAAATTTTCACCTTTCTGTCCTAATCTATCCTTTGAAATTTGGATAGATGTAACTTCCTTTAGGAAGTCCTCCCTACATATCTGAATCAGGAACACTGAATTAGTCAAAGTTTCCACTGCAGCCTGTTCCTGTCACTAAGGTGCACTTGAAATTTTTATTTCTTGTCTACCCCACCAGAACATGCACACTCTTGTGTGCTTTCACAGCTGGTGGAGGGCTTATTATGGAGCAGAACTTCCATATACATTTTCCCTCTAATGTGAGGTTATTGCAGTAATAGGTGGCTGTTCTTCCATGATATTCTTTTTTAGTTTTATTCCTTCCTATTTAAATTTCTAAGTATTTTGCTTCCTGTCTCCATTAAGTCATTCTTCAAGTTTGTTCACATCCTCATCATACATTACAATCTACATTATATTTTTACTCCTCCATCCACTGGTAATTTCCATGTAAAACCTTGGATATTTCCATCTTTCCAAAAAACATCCCCCTTTGACTGTAAAATACATGATTCCATTTTTCAAAAACTATATTAAATTTTTGATATCATGAAAGACTTGTATTTAACTACTTGACCTCATGTTAGCTTTTCGTCTTTCGCATTCATTATCAGCTTCTCAGAAGAAAAGCAAAGAATTCTTTGAGGCTATCCAAACAGGTAATTCTAGAGCAAGCTTGCATTTCTAAAAGGAATGCTTTTAAAATATTTTTATTTCATGTTTTAAGAGAAAGGTGGGAAGATGAGATGTGCAGCCAAAGATAAGAATTGATTCTTTGAGTATATTATAAAAGGAGGTGAGAGAGAGGGATTGTAGGGAGGTGCTGAAAGCATTTCATTGATGTCAATTAAGGCAAAGTCAAGTCTTGATTCTCTGAGGGCCTTGAATAAAAAATAGCTTCTGATTGGTGGTTCCTCCATTAAAAATCATTAACTCTGGGGAAGTAGCATTAAGAGCCTCATGGAAAGTTGCTTCATTATTGAGACATATGTGAAAATGTTCATTTGTTTCAATTCTTAAAAGAGTTGGACTCTACAACATCAAAAAGCACAACATCTAACTGTGGGGGTTCTCTCTGCCACGTCTGGCATGGAGGAGAAAAGGGTTAACTGCAGGAGGAGGATGTTGGGGGTATATCACTCAATTACCCCCAAAATTTATCTGCACAAGAGCCAATACTCTTTTTAAAAGAGAGGGAGCATGATGGGTCTGGCCATGCCCAACTCTCTTTTATTTTATAGACACACAGGTAAAGGGGGCAAGGACCAGGAGGAGCTTCTTCTGTGATGGACAGGCTAGGGTGGGAGTTATGTGAGCCATTCTCTTAAGGGAAATTCCAGAAGAAGACAGGGAACCACTCCCACACAGCAACACATGCCTCCCGGCAGTTCCTAGAAGCCAGGTCTCTGCGTCCAATAGCTCAACCTAGTCTGATTCTGCCAAATAAGAATGGCTTTCCATATCTAACCTTGAGTTCTGTGTTACATAAAAAGGAATGAGAAGAATGTGTTACATAAAAAGGAAAGGAGAAAAGGCAAAGGACAAAAGAAATGGAAGAAAAGAGAAAGGAGGAAAGAAAGGAAAGAGGACATGAGGATGATGAATACAAAGAGACACAAGGACAGGAAGAGGGAAAAAAATGGTAGAGGAGGGAGACAGGTAGGAATAGGTGCCAGAAGGTGATTGAGTGGTCAGCACAGAGTCATGTTGACCTGGCCTTTGGCCTTCAGTCGGTTACATATCTTCTAAGACACTTGGAAATAATGAACTCTTCAGATACTTTATGGCTCTTTATTTTTTAACTTTCAGAGGTGCTGCACTGAATGGGATCGCTTGATAATCCCACAGAGTAGAAATTACTCCATGAGCAGCTGTTTTAGAGATGACAGCAGTATTAATTGGAGGTCCATGTGAAATCAAACAAAAGGTTAGCTCTACCTATGTACTGAAGGTTTCCAATTCTGACTCCGAGTCTCTGGAGTTGGAATTTATTGATCATTGTACAAGAAGTCATCTATAAATTCAATAGATATCTGAAAAGAAAAAAAAATGAAATGACAGTGCTATACATTGCTGTCAGTAAAATGCTGAGTGACCATTGATAGAATTAATGTGCATTCAAAAGGGAACAGCACACCTTTCACTGTCTTGAGGATCAGACCGAAATAGGGGTTGTTTCAGCAGTGTGAATGCCGGTTGTGATACCTGAGTTATGGTTCATTGCTAAGTCACTGTCCCTGCAGATTATTCTGGCAGCACACTTTGGAGTGGCAGACTGAATCTAACCCATCTATCATGCTGCTGGGCCCAATTTTCCTTTTTGATTTCTTTGGCAGACTTTGGGTTCCCTTAAGGAAACTGTGTGTCACTTGCTATCCTTGGGAGATTATTAGAGGTTGATGATCAATCTAGTTATCCCTGAGATATCTGATTTATGTGCTCGAAATTTTCTATTTCCTGGACCTCATGATTTGGTAGGATAAGTTCAAGGTAACAAGAGTTAGGAGATATATACAGCAATAACTTTTAGTGCTCCTGTGTTTATTTTATGAACATTAGATAAATTCTAAACACATATAGTTCATGTCTTATTCGAATGCTCTTTGGTATACTGTATTTCCACTAATCATAGGGTCGGGAGTTGGTTCTATAAAGAATGTGAGGCTAAATGATCTGCTCACAAGTAGCAGCTCACTGGGAAGCAATCTTGGCTGCGATTTTCATCTGGAAAATCTAGATTAAATGCTGGCATTTTAAACAAAGTTACCATTCTGCCTCTGTATTCATTACCTCATCTACTTTGGAAGGAGATTCTGGAGGCTATGGAAAGGGCAGAACTAATGTATATAAAGGGTTTAAAAATAATGAGTAGCACACAGTGGGCATTCGATATCTTATTGCTTTCCTTTCAAAAACAGCTATATTGTTTTTTTCCAGAATATGATTTAAAGCTTAGAAACCTATTCTAACTTCATTTATTCACAATTCTAATAAATTTTCTTATGTGGTTTGTAAGCCTACTGAGCAGAAGCAGAAAGTTTGGATACAGAAGGGGTATGTTACAGAAATGTACAGTGATAAGTTTAAAAACTGATAGCTAAAAGCTCCCAAACCACACAATCGTAAAATTACAAAACATAACCAAGAAAAGCCTACTGAGACCACCTAGTGTAGGAGTAAAATAAGTTATTAATTCCATAACCCTTGAGATCCATTTTGTCATAATGTTCATTGACCAATCATACATAATATTGTGGTGTGGTCTGCTAATAATGAATTGTTTATGCTTTTGCATGTCTGAATAACTTCATTTTTGGAAGCTGTTTTCAATCATGGAGATACTTAAGCTGATATTTTTTTTCAGTACTTCAAAAATTTTATTTCACTGACTTCTCATTTGCATAATTTCCAGTAAGAGAGAAAGTCTCATTCTCTCCTTTGTTCTTCTGTGTATGACTTCCCTCTTCCCATGTTTTCTGGATGCTTTTTTGGTTTTATTTTTATCATTGATTTTGAACAATTTGGTTATCATGTGCCTTGATATAGTTCTTGTTCCTGGGTTTGTTGATCTTCTGGGATCCGTGGACTTAATGTTTTTCTGTTTCCATCTTTGGGGACCTCAATTACATGTGTATTGGACCACTTGAAGTAGTCCCACAGCTCACTATTTCTCTGTTCTTTTTAAAAAATTATTATTTTCCTCCTTGTTACATAGCTTTGACTGCCCTGCTTTAAAATGTGCTAACATTTTCTAGGGATGGGGATATAGCTCAGTTGGTAGAGTGCTTGCCTAGCATGCACAAGGCCCTGGGTTCATATCCCGAGTACTACCAAAAAAAAGAAAAAAAGCACTAACATTTTCTTTTGTAATGTCTAATGTGCTGTTATTTGCATCTTGTGGTGTGTGTGTGTGTGTGTGTGTGGTACTGGACTGAACCCAGGGCTTCACCATGCTAGGCAAGTCCTCTGTCGTGGAGCAAAACCCCTAGCCTGTTCTTTTTTAAAACCCCTCAGAAAATTGTGATTGTGATTTTAATCTCTACCATTTCAATCTGGGCCTTTCTTATTGATGTTATTACCCCTACTTAATGTTTTAAATATCTAGAATATATTGATAGTAACTTTTTAAAACCAGCTTTTCAAGTAATTCTAGCATCTTTGTAAGTTCTAGGTCAGATTCACTTGTTTGATTTTTTTTCATTCATTTTGAAATGTATTTTCCTGCTTCTTTAAATGCTTGGTGATTTTTGATTGAACGTCAGACTTCGTAAATTTTATCTTTTTATAAATATTCTTGAGTTTTGTCCTAGGACACAGTTATATTTGTTAGAAACAGTAAATTTTTTTTTCACAGATCTTGCTTTCAAGATTTGTTAAATGGGAACAGAGCAGCACTTAGTCTAGGGCTAATTGTCCATTAATGCTAAGATAAGACCCCACTGAGTTCTCTACTCAATATTCTGTGAATGATGATTTTCCTGCTCTGGTTTGTAGAAAAAGGACTCTCCTCATCCCTAGAAGAGTGCTGGGTATTGCTTCCTGCAATTTGTTTGGGCAATTATTTTTTCTTATCTCTGGTAATTTCCTTACACAAACGCAGATTAGTATTTTGCAGAACAACTGGGTCAGCTTGACGGATTCACAGGATGCCCAGACATTTGATCCAACCCCATTCTGGGAGAGTCTGTGAGGGTGTTCCTAGGTGAAATTAACATATGAATTTGTGAATTGAAAAGTAGATTGCCCTTCTTAAAATGAGTGGGTGTCATCTGATCTTTTAAAAAACTGAATAGAACTGGGCATGGCAGGGCATGCCTGTAATTCCAGGGGCTAGGGAGGCTGAGGCTGGAGGATCGCGAGTTCAAAGCCAGCCTCAGCAAAAGCGAGGCACTAAGCAACTCAGTGAGACTCTGTTTCTAAAGAAAATTAAAAATAGGGCTGGGGATGTGGCTCAGTGGTTGAGAGCCCCTGAGTTCAGTCCCAGGTTACCTCCCCGCCCCCAAACAACCTGAATAGAACAAAAAGGCTTATAAAAGAAATTCTTCCTGTCTGCTGAAGCTGGTACACTGGAGTTTTCCAACCTCTGGACTTCCACTCTTCTTGGATATTTAGTCTGCTGGTTTTCAGACCACATATCACCTCTCCTGGGTTTCCAGCCTGCAGATTGCAGATCTTTGGATATTTCAGTCTTCATATCCACATGAGCCAACTCCTTGTAATAATGCATGAACACAAACACTCTGTCCTTTTCTGTTCTGCTCTCTGTGTCTTATAGAATACACACCAATAACTCTCTCTCTCTCTCTCTCTTTTTCTCTATTGCTCTGTTTCTCTGGAGAACACTTCTGGGACCCTCCTCTCCAGTTCTTTAGACACCTTGATCTACACAGACTCTCAGATCCATCTTCAACTCTTAGAGTCTGCTGAAATCTATTTGAGGGCTCATCTCTTGGGTATCACTCTGATTTCTTAATTGGCTCAGTATCCTGAAAATTGTTTTATGTGTTTTTTTTGTTTTGTTTTGTTTTTGTTGTTTATGTTTTTGGTTATTTCAGGTGGGAGGGCAAATCTAGCTCATCTTGGCTAGAAGTATAAATTTTTGATCAATGTTATAAATTATAATTAAGGGTCATCAAGAAAACTCTAAAAACATTTTCTATCCAATACCATACTTATAAAGACAAGAGTTGGTAGTATATTTTGCAAAATATTTGCATTCTTGTTCAAAAGAAAAAAACAGCAAGTATTTGGAAGTCTGATCTATAATTTATTCTGAAAGGGTTTTGGAGGTGGAGATTATCTAGGGCAATAACACAATGGCAGTATTTGGGAAATTCATATGCAGGTATCTTTTAGGGGAAATGCTTTCTGTTTAAGAAGTAGAATTCGGCAATTGGGGGTGAAAAAACATGACCAGAAAATGCATTTGTGGGTGGGCTCAACCTCTGAGAATATGTACATCATCCTTTAACCAACCCTTAAATCCTAGGCGGAAAACTCCTGTGAGATCCATTAATACACATTTTTTCTTTGATGTACACATGGCCACTGCAGAGCTCAGTAGTTTTTATTTCTTACTTTTTAAAATGAAGCTTCAGAAATAAATGTAGCTGACTTGTATTGTGTGGCCTTTACAGATTCCAGACTGGTTTCATCTGTGCCCTTTCTCTCAGAGCTTCAACCTCGATGATCAGCACACATGTATACAAAACTGCAGTCAGACATGCTTCTGCCTATTTCTTGCATCTAGTTAGCAGAGAGGCCTGTATCCACAATCAGGTGGAAGAAGATAAAAGGATTTATATTTTCAGGGGTTGTCTTTAGTGTTAATGAGAGATACTTTCACAGGGTATTTGGGGCACTGAGAGCGACTATACTTAGGTCCACCTAATTCACTAGAGTCAACTAAATTGTGAATAATTCTGTGTTTTTCATGATGTGAATGCCTGACAGTATCTTATTTTTAGATATAATCTAATTCTCCTTGCATCTAGAATCATAGGTGCCTTGTGCTTGTTAAAATATAAATAAATTCATATAAAATTATGATCTACTCTTGGGGAATATTTAATGCATGCTATCTGTCATAGTCATTGAATTTAGAATTTTAGAAAGACATGGGTTGCATCTTTATTTCTTTATGTAGTCTAGTGGTTGTTGACAATAAATATTTGTACAGTGAACAAGTACATTCAAGGGTTATGGTCACACCAAAGTAGTGTATTAACACTGGTAATGTTCATTGAAAGGAGCAATATATATCACACCTAAATATTATTATGGAGCAGGGTTAGGTGCATAAATCTGGAGTCCAATGGAAAAATGAAAATATGAGGCACCTTTTCAAAAATTATGAGTCATTTTAAGACAATGGCAGTGGGGCATTAAACCAAGTGCCTTGCTCTGTGCAATTGCAGAGATTTGGTACCCATGATGCTGGCCTTGTTAAGAAGCACATGTATGATTACATGAATGGTATGAATCTACAACACGCACAATCATAGAAATGAAAAGTTGTACCCTATTTGTGTACAATGAATCAAAATGAAGTCTGTAACAATTTAAAAAATGAATAAATAGAAAAAGAAATCTTCAAGTATAAGAGGTAAATCTCATTTTCACGTTCAAAGAACAAAACAAAACAAAACAAAATACTGCACAGATTTCTAAATTGCCCGGGGTTGGAGTTGATTTGAAAATAGAACTCTATTTTCAATATAGATTTCCTATACTTAATACCATGATTATGCAAAGTCAGTAGCTGATGTCTTTAAAGTAAAGACACATAGATATTGTGATAGCAAATATTGAGCTTCATATTTGGAGAAGACTTGAAGTCATCTTTCACTGCTGATTGGATTTGTCATGGATATTTGAGCATCTTAAATTGGTTGTATTACTTTTATACTTCCATTTTGTATCCTATCAAAGCAAATACAGAAACTTAAAGCTTTAAACTTAAGTTAAATACTGTGGCTAAGACTATTAACTTGAACATCTGAAACTAGGCTCCTTGAAATATTCCACATGAAAGATCTTTGCTTTGGGGTAGCTAAATAATTTTCGTGAACACATCTTTTCTTTGTTTGATTTGTTTGGTTCAAAAAGAGTATTCCTATTATTGGTTAATATGCCATAAAATTTTGATTTAAATCTTTAAAAGCCAGAATAAGACTATCTACAAAACTGTCAAGATGCATTTGTGGCTGCCTCTCTCCTTCCATTTTTTTTCATTTCTTCAAAGGATTTAAATGCAATTGGGATTATAAAAATCACATTAAGATTGAAAGACTGTAGGATAAGTTTCACCTGGGGTGCTTGTTAAAAAATGCAATTTCTGGTGTTTCATTCCAGATCCATTCAATGAAACTCTGCAGACAGACCCCTAGAATCTGCATTTTTTTACATTTTCCAGATGTTTCTTACCCACACCGAAATTTGAAAAGCACTGCCCTCAAATTTTAACTGCCGTTAAATAGAACTTTTAATGAACACAACCATAATTTCTGAATTATTATTGATTAAGAGGACCTGCTTTTAATACTCACTCACTAAAATACATAGCTGCATGGGCTGAAATACACAGATGAGTTGCCTTGCAGAAAAGAGGAAGAAAGTCAGTCCTGACTCATTTGAAGTTCAGTTGTGAAATTTGATGCTTTGAGCTGAATCTAAATGCTGGGCAAAATGTGAGTCTGTGTTCTCCACCCCTCTTCTCTGACACCATTTCCCTGTCTTGAGGCTAATCTTTATGCAGGAATGGCTTATCGCTGCTCCTTGGATTTCTACAGAAAGACACGGGCTACAAAGTCAAGAGCTGCCGACTTCTCGGGGTTTCTCATCTGAACAGCCAGTGACATAGAGCTGTGTCAGGCAGAGCTTGCCACTGATTTAATTTGATCTTTCCAGGGAGGATTAAAAATATTGTTCTCACCCCAGTTCAAATGGTGGTGTTAAATTTCGATATGTCAGAGGCTTTTTCCTTTTCTCAGTGCCAATGCTGGCTACGATGGTAAGTGACAACATTGCAGTATTTGCATTATCTTCCTTAGCCTGCACATTTTTCAAGCGAGTCAAAGAAGAAGTGATTTGAAGGAAAACTCACAGAGAAAATAAGAAGGGTTCCTGGCCCATGCTCTAAAGGATTGCTGATTGAGCTGAGAAATGCCCAGAGGAATTCATAAAGCCTTCTAGCCTATTCCAGCACCTTGCTTCAATGTGATTTCATGAGGTTTACAGGTTGAAGCCATGAGTTTGCCTCAAAATTGGAGATCTCAGGGCTTTTAAAATAAAATCCTAAATGGAGGCCATGCTTAGCTGTTACTAAACAATCCTAATTTAAGGATTGTTTAATAATGATCATCTCATTTTTGTAAAAAAACTTCAGACTTGCATCTACATCATCTCATTTAATTCTTGACATGATTTTGTTTGGTATGCAAGGAAGGTACTATTATCTCTACTTTGCAAATAAGGGGGAAAAAGTGCAGTAGGTAATAATTAGAAGAGCCAGCGTTAGTCCCAATAATTTTTGAACTCTGAGATATAAAACAAATCATATCTTTGGAAAGAAAACTGTTGTAAACAGTACATCTGGTTTCTGGGGAAAAAAGAGACTGTTGGCATCTATTTTGTTCCCTTACATCAATATCAGTGTGCTCTTAACTATGCCCTGCTGGCAGGAGGATGGCGTCACCTCTTCCTTCTCTAGGGGACATGGAATGATATTCTTCCAGAATTTAAAGTGTGCCTTGGCTGTTTCTTAGGGTGAAGCATTCGTTGTTCTTATTTGTTACAGAATGCATGATTAGCATTTTAATGGCCATTACGTTCCAAAATGCAAAATGATATATTCTTAAAGTTCTTAAATCTCTACCTGCTGATCTGATGGGCTGTCATCTCAGTTCTTCTCTGTTTGCAGCTCTGTGGCCAAAGGGACATCCCAAGAGATCTGAGTGCCTTCACTGTCCACAAGCATAACATAATATTGGTGAAGATTTCTGTGATCTGAACTTATTAGGCATTATTTTTCTAATACCTCATGCTTGTGGCACAAGATGATAATAGGAATTGAAAAAACCACAACATGAATCTATGCTCACAGCCAAGGTTGTAATGAGAATGGAGGAAGCTGCAGGACGAACACATTCTCATTATGTTCTGAAGCTGAATTTTCTGTCCTTAACATGAATTGTATTGTCTGGGCTCTTTCATCGAGAATGTTCCATTTGAAGGAATGCCTTATCTAGCAAAAAACATATATTCCACCTTTGAGCACTGATTGTGGAAGGATCTGTTTTCTCATTCAGTTAACTGAATTGAAATAAAAACACTATTACAGAGGCCTCAATGTAGAAGATAAGCATGTGAATATGTATATGATGATCATTGCTAATTAAAGATAACATTTGATGCAAAGCATGGCTCACATTGCCCTTCACTTATCACACTATTTAAAAGGACCTGGACTATATGCTGTCTGCTCAAGTTATTTTGTTGTATTTATCATGAGGCTTCCAGCTGTGATTAGTGGGAAAGAGTTTAGTAAGTATTGAAGCAAAAAATATTCCATTAAATTTTTGTTGTTGTTCTCATTAAGATTAATTTAGGTATTTGTGATTTTTCTTTTCCTCCTTGGAATGGAGGAGTCATTACTGAGAATAATACCTTATGTTGCTTTAGACAATGAGAAAACATATTATTTTATTTATTTTCCTCTCATTGTCATTTGAGAAAGTTGACTGGCCGAACATTCCTGTAGGTTAGTTGGTGTCCTTTAGAATCTCCCAGGCTGGCTGTTTTATAGTTGCAAATGTGATAAAACAATCAATGGAACCCAACAGGAAGTGTCAGACCATAGGTAATTCCGTCTGTCCTATAACTTCATAAATTGGCTTTTGGCCCCACTTTTGTGGGAAGATAATTCAATTCAGAGCAGAGCCTTCTTTGAAGTTGCTTTGGGGTATGATGACAATAAAGGATTGCAAAGTTAGATCATTAACATTTTTAATGTGGTAGACACTGATATTGTGAAGGATATTAAGTGCCAGCACATCTAAGAAAAACTACATTTTAATTGGTTGCTTTGTAAACCCTGTCTCATGTGTGATGTCATCTATGACATTTTTCCAAAGTGGAACATTTTGACTGATTAAATCCCCATGGCTTCCTCTTCTTGAACTACTCTCCAGCGAGTACTCATTGATGTGTCTTCCTAAATGTTAATGTTGTGTATTTGTTCATGGTGTGTTCAGCAGTCAGTGTTACTTCTGTGGAACTGTTATTGAGGTTGATAGGCATGGGTGTGGGGGAGGATTGGAGCATGTAAGAGACGATGGGTGCTGTGTTGTTAAGGTAGTGCGAGGGGGAGGAATACAGCATGACACGGGATGAGTAAGATAGCACATATGTGCTTAAGAAAAGCCTGAGCAGGATGGGAAGGGAGGGCTGGTTTGGGATGTTCACATTTGCATAAGTTGCACAGAGGTGGGAGTGGGTGGTGATGAAAGGTGGGAAAATGTGCTATTCGGATGCAAATAACAACCTAGAAATTGAGTCATCCCTTAGCTACAGAGTAGGATGCTCCCTCTGCCACATCAATGAAAGGTCTCTGTCTATCTTGCTCATGAGCAAACCTTTTCACATGGTATGATTTTATGACTTTTCCTGCACTATTGACATCTAGAGTTTTAAGAGGCAAGAGAGACAGAGGTCACAGTAGAATCAATATTTCTATTATAGATAAGAAAATCCCAGAAGGGGGGCCTGCATAGATTCATCTGTATATGACCAAACCCAGACTTAAGAATCTTTTGACATTAATACTGAGATTATGTCTCGAATTTAATTTTAAACTTCTTTCTGGATTCCCCTTTGCTTTGTATTTGCACTCTTCTTTTTTACTCCTCCTTGAAATGGAACTGGACAATTGTATGTTTTAAATTTAAAGGACTATTAAATCATCATTTCAACTACTATCATTTACAGTGATATTAAATGACTAAACGAGTACTGTGTTAATTATTGGTGAAAATGGACTTAGAACTCACAGGTCCTGATTATTAATCCACACTTTGCTCATCAAATCCTACAAATGGCAGGTTTTTATTCAATAGGGGAAGACAAAGTGAGAGTGACAGGCAGAGAAGGAAGAGACGATGGAAGCAACAGTCACTGAAGTTATTTCACAGTGTGTCATCCAGCCTTCCTCTGGTTTAGGCCCTGTGACTGGAATCCCATGACACCCTGCACCTTCATCCAGCCCTAAACTAGACATATTCTTCTATTACTAACCTTAGTATGCAGGAAATACTTGAGCTCAGCAAGTTTCCTTGACTTTTAAATCTTAGGAGACTTTCCTACTCTGATTTAATATAACAACTTCTAATTCATGTTTGGTTTCCTTATTCAACCAGTGGAAAAACTAGTATTCATGTGGAAAGTTTAGGAAAAAAATATAATTAGAGATACTGCTAGGCTTTTTTCTTAATTGAAGAATTAGAAAAGTTATCTCCTACATTAATAATTTTATATTCAATTCAAACAGATCAGTCTTAACAGGAAAGTAATAGATTGATCTATTTATCCTAGTAGGATTAAAAAAATCTTGCATTTCATTCAATTTCTGGCCCTACTTTGAAGGCAGCAAAGATTCCTTCCTTTTTTTAAAAAAATATATGAGTGTAGTAACTTTCAAGGTCCTAGGTTTATTGGCATAATTTAATGGAAAAATTTATGCTCCAAAGCATTCATTTTTCTTCCCAAGCTTTGTGGTTTCCAATTTCTCAACTACTGGGTGGCGTTTAGTTTACATGGCAGAACAGAATCTTCTCCTTTTTGATTATTTTAAATAAAATATGCAGTGAAGAACTAAGCCAAAGTTTGAATTAATCAAGGGTATGATCTCCACCTTGTTCTTGTTGAAATGCAGCTATAATGATCAACATCAGTTGTCTTTTTTTGACTAATTTCTTTCAAAAGTGATTAAGCCCAAGTACAAATAATAAAATAAAAGCTAAAACAACAAAGTTTCCTGTTCACAAGAACATTAATGCCATTGTAATTTCTCAGGATTAAATGGCATATTCTTCTCCCTGCTATTTTTCTGCCCTTCCTGAATACAACACTATCTGGGAAAAAAAAGTTCAGGCAAGGCAGAGATACTAGTTTAAATGCTTCTACTTTCTGTCAAAGTATACTATCAAATCAGCATTTCTGAATTTACTGAAAGAATGTTAATGGATTTAAATGAAAATTCCTATATTCCATGAAAACTGGTGAATAGACAGGGTATAGATCTATAAAGTAATTTCAGAGATGACCTCTAGGGGCCGCTCTAGGCCACAGTTTGGTTTCTGGAAGCTGCTCCCACTTCACATCTAAGTCGCAGGTAAGGCCCCAACCCTGCAAGTCAATGAACCACCACTGTAGGCTTCTCTCTCTTTCTCCTTTTCTATTATTTTTTTCCCTTTTTTTAATGTTCTAAACTAAATTTTTGGGATCGAGGTGCATTTGATGTGCATCTCAAGCATATGATAATTGTTCAGAGCCCTAGAATGTGCCTATTACTCAGGTAATCACTCACAGCTGACAATAATTTCCAGGTTTGGTGGGGGCCTATTGTGAATCACGAAGCTGTGCAGGCCAGAGCAAATACCTAGTGTGAATTCTGTCATTGTCTTTCTTGCCCTCTAATATCATTCAAGTTTCATGGCATTGGGTCAGGTATTCTCTAATTTACCACTTAGCATGAAAAGTAACTTGGCATTTGTAGTCAATAATATGGATTGTTGTATACTTACAATTTTATAGACTGATAAGAAAGTTCAAGATAGAATATGATTCGGGGCAAGTTCATGTGCTACCCCTCTACAGCAAGTATTTTGTATTAAGTTTTTTAAGGTGTCCTTAAATTTCAGGACTTCTTAAAAATGAGAAAATTGAGACCCAGTCAGACTAGGTGGTTTACAGGTATCTCGTGGCAGAATTCCTATTCAACCCTGATTCAAGTTATCAGATCACCTTCAGATGCAAATCTTTTTGTGAATCTAAGAAACACTTAAGATTCTAGTTGCAATGAAGATTTAGTTCCACTTTGAAATGTAGACTACTTTAGCAGCAAATACTATGAAGGAACTTTATATGCAGTCCTCTGTCATGTTGCCTTCAACTCAAATGACTGTGTTCAAAATACCTACATCTCTTCTAGAAGCCAGCGTTGTTTGATCATAATGTAGACCATGGTTTCATCCCGTTGTGAAACACATTGATTGTAGGTAGCTATACTTATTATTAACAGTTGAAAGGAGAAAGCCATAAAAAAAAAATTTCTCACAAGTAGGACACTATTTCATCTGATTGTGGAAACTGAAAGCAAAAATAACTGAAAGCTTCCTTAAAAGAAGTTCTAGAGAAGAGAGAAACAGTGCTTTATTCCCTCCAATGATCTGAGTAATGACTCTAAAAGTGGATGCAATTTTGGAATGCATTCCTAGTGTAATGTCCCTCTTTTGGGGACATCGCATATTTCTTTTACTCCTTATTCTTTCCTCCACCAAGTCACTGAAAAGAAGGCCCGGACATATTTCATGCTTATACTAAATACAAGTACCTTTTTTTCTTTCCCTGTTTGTAAGACAACATGTCATTAGGTAGGAATGAGTGTGCAAAAAGTGGGAAGGAAAATTGTTACTATTATTGTTTTTTGTTTACTGCTTTTGTCTATAGCGAGATGCGAACTCATTCTCACGTTTTTGGGTTCAGAAAAATCATCTGGGGCTTATTATGAGTATATCCTAGACCTGGCTCCCAAGGATCTGTTCCTTCTGGAAATTCCCTGTATGGAGATGCCTGCGGCTCCAGGCATTTTGAACACTCTTAAGAGTCTTGGTGTTTTCAGGAAGGACTGTTGCTGGAGCTGTTTTCAAATACTTCACTTTCTAATCATAGTGCTCTCAGTGCATTGGAATTCCATATTTTTGCATGTGTTTCTTCTGATGTTAAATCTTCCCACAGTTAAATCTTTCATGGCCAACTAAAAAAAAATGCAAATATATCGAGTATTTACATGTCAAAGGAAAGAATTCCTTGGCAACCCAGAAGGAGATCCAGAATTTAAGTTATTTTGTCCTAGTTAGCTGTGCAGCATACGCAGATGCTGCTGGGGAAGCTGCTTGACGTAGAGAAAGGAGGAGAAATTCCCTGCTCTCCCTTCCTTCTGCTCTGCAATCTCCTGTCTGGGCTTTCCATTTGTTGAATTGAGCCAGAAGCCTGCTGAGCTGGGAAAGACAGCGAGGAAGGTTTATATCCAAAGATGCAGAACAGAGCAAGGGAAGGGGTGGGGGGTACAAATCAAATCTGAGGACAAACAATCCAAGGACTTGGAGGGTAATCTTCACTTAGTAGAGAATCTAGGGCAAGCACTTTATCTAGGGTGACTATATAGGTAGGCAAAACCAACCTCAGGGAACAAGAAGAATCGTGTCCATTCAAAATAGAGCAGTCTGGGCATTGTTCTGGGAGTAAGAATGAGGGACTCCAAGAAGACCCTCTACTGGGAAAGCCTAGATTTGTGAGAAGAAAAGGAACGTCTTTGGTGGCTAGCCTTCTCATTTCACCTTAGCACCAGGGCAGGTATTTTTAAGCAGAAATACCCCAGCTCATGAGAGCTGCATCTGGCACACTCACCCAGTCCCCCATCCTCAGTTTGTGTCTAATGTCTATTTGGAATGTCTGATCTCACTCTGTCCCTGTGATTAGAAATGTGCATAAAGCTGTTATTGGATCCTGTGGGAAAGTTAAAAAATAAGCAATCTAGTTAAGAATGAAAAAACAGAGCAGATGTGCCTTGGGTGAGTGTTTATTTTCTATGGAAAAATAAATTCAGTTCTTATTTTCTGACTCCCCTCTGAAGACTAAGAAAATGAATTTAGAGTCAGGTGGTAAAGAAAGAATTTGGATTCTTTTTTTTTTTTTTTTTTTTTTTTCAAATTACAAACCTCTTTAAGGACCAGCATGTAATGAAATCTGTGATGAGTGCATAAAACCAAATAAGTGACAATTATGAAACCAGTCTGCGTAGGGCTTCATAGATTTACACCAAGAAGAAGTGTATAAAGGCATCATTGCAGCCCATTCAACAGGGGCTTCAAAGGCTCCTTCTCCCTGGGCTCCACTCAGTCTCTTATCCAGAGGCCTCCCTTTAGAGAAGACAGGCAGCACATTGCAAGCACCTGGCCACCCACCTTTCAAACACACCCAGAACTTTTGATGTGGCAATTAGCACAGGTCCAAATAACATTTCTTACAGTGAGTTTGGTTTTAACTTTATTTTTTTGCAAAATAATTTCTTGTGTTTGAAGCAGATGTAACCTTTTGCTTTTTGACTGAGGATACCAGGCAGGTACTCCAGCTGACTTTGACTGTGGGATATCCATCATTGTTTTATTATATATTTTTTTCTTTTGCCAGTCTTGTTTTAAAAAATCTAAATATTGCTTACCCTGTTCAATCCATCATTTTACACTTGAAAAGGTCATGGTTCTCTCATCAGGAAACTTTTGAGAAATCCTTGACTATGATTTATCTTATGTTACATGCCCTGATGGAGATTCTCAGGAAGCAAGGTCCATTAATTTCTTGTAAGGTCATTCCTCTGCTGTCCATTACAAAATGAGTACAATTGTGCATGCTTTAGTTTGAAACATGCTCTTGGAGCATTTTAAAGGGATTGAAGGAATTATTGGCTTGTATGTATCACTCACCTGTGCTGGACAGGCGACCTATGGGACAAAGTTTCCTTTGTAGGTACTACAATGTCAATGTTGTACTTACATGAAAATCTGCTCCTCTGATATTTGGTTGATAAAGATAGTCATACTCTAAAATATTCAATATTTTATTATCTTCTTATAGTCACATTTTGTGGCTATTTAAAAACCCTTTGGTATGTTGAAATCAGATGGTCTTGATCCCTCCTCTAAGCATCTTAGAGACATTAATCATTACTGACATGAGGAAGTAAAACAAATCTATATTATTTTATAAAATTATAATATTGAAAAATAATGTTTAGTAAATTTCAGAGCAGCTATTTCTATACTATTCAACACTAGATAATGCTTGGTAGAAAACCCAGATTTGGAGAAAAAGAAGCACTATGAAGTCAAATGCTTTGTTTCCTTGTCTTGGAAGACATTTTGAGGGAGACTAGTTTTGCTTGTATGATTTCTTTGTGATGAGGGAAAAATCAAATATTAGATCAAAAGCATTTATGATGACCATTCAATTGTAAAATCTCATTATTTTCCCTCTATAAAATCTCAACCACCTAAAATATGTCAAGTATATATTTTCTGTTCTATCTGAATATATTCTTCAAATGTTAATTTCAGCCAGGATCATTTATTGGAGAACTAAGTACTCCATTTCTCCTATGTATGCAGTCTTATGTTGATTGCTGGAATTGAAACTGAATAAGACACAGTTTCACCTCAAAGAGTTTCCAAGTATAGTGGCATTAAGTTCTGCTAGCAGGATACACACACTTAGTTGACTGTGGAGGAGAAGCTTGTTAAGAGGCAGAAAGTAATTGTATAAATTCAAGTTCAGGTGTGGTGGGTGGTGCAACGGAGATCATTCCCCATTTGGCCTGGTGTCTGCCATGTTCTTTTCCATTGCAGGGATACATTTGTTTTTCTCCCTATACATGCTCTCCCCAAGGTGAACATCAAGCAAGGTGTGAAGTTGCAAGGCTGTTTAACACTTGACTTTATGTTATGTCTGTAGTAAGGTCACCAAGACAAGGATTGAAACTAGAATCTGGCTTTACTACTGCAGTTCAACCTGCTACAGGGCTGGGGCCTTCCAGGAAAATGAGACAGTGAAGAGACCTCCCTTCAAACCCGGATTCTTGAGATCAAGTCAGAAGGATTTCAGATGTGTTGTTCAGAGTAACAATGAGTTTATTGAAGGGACACGAAAAGGGAAAAAGAACAGTCTAAAGGGAGAGAGTAGGTCCTCTCAGCAAAGGGACGACATGCCTCTCCTGCACTCCAATTTTATTGGGGATCCCAGAGAAGTTTACAGAGAGTCCTGCCCAGTCCACTGCTTGACTTTTTGACAGACAGCAGGATGACATCAGACTTTCAAGTCTCCTCTGTCATGACAACTCTGGGTCACTTTGGCCCATGCTGACTAATTTAAATTGGATTCTTAACCATAAATTCTTACAGATTTTGTGTTTAGGAGGAATTATCCTTATCTCCCTGAATTGTGGGATCTGGTCTATGAAAATGGTCCCAAAAATCTTCCCCTTTAGGGTAACTTGGGTTTCTCTTATCGACATTATTTTGGGCCTGCATTTCTCCTGCAGTTAACAGGGAATTTCACTGAGGAATGTGACATATGCTGTTCACTTAAGCCAGGCAGGGCTGCAGGTAAATTTCTTCCTGGAAAAGAGATCACGCGGGGTTCATCACAGTGGGCCCATTTTACAGAATTATTCCCTTAACCTTGTTTTCCCATCATTCACATCTGTCTGCTCCCTGTCAAAACCACCAATGTTAATAGTTACACAAATTACATCTAAGGACTTAAATGGAAGGAAATTTGTGGATTAGTAGGTGTCAAAAAGACAGGTGAGTGTCTTCCAGGATGTTTACGTGGTCCTCATGCATGCTTTTAGGAACATGGTTATTCCTCTTTACTTGCAGATAAGATCATATACACTGTTAGTTATTCTCTTTTGTATTTTCAGTTTCTGGGTTTGTGTAACTTTCGTAGCTATGACAGTGACTGAAGAGAATATCAGACTATATACAGAAATTATGCTCAGAGCTTTTCATTCAAAGTATATTTTTTGAAATTACCTAAGCAGAAGGATATTTTACTGGAAAGTTCTTAGTTAGGTTTCATTTTATTAATATGATTTGGCCTTATGGATGATAGGAAAGAAACTTGTTCCTAGTTCTTAGATAAGTAAAGCTTATGTTGCCACTTAGATTTGGTGAACTAAATATAAAGGAAAGAAGTTTTTATTATGTAATGATTCAAATAATTGGAATTAGATTTTAAATCAGCCATAGTGGGTTGTCTTGCTTAGTTCCTCGAAATATTTGACTTTCTTTGTTCTCCCCTCCCTCTTCCTTAAAAGCAATGTTCCTGTAGTGCAGTGAGGATTAGATTAATATTTGGAAGCTTGCATTTCAGTCCAGCCTTCAATATTAACTCTCAGCCAATCTCTAAAGTTCTTTGATTTCGATTTCCCCTTTGATTTGAAAGAACTAAATGATATAACCTCACATAAGACATTATGTCTTATAATGGTATGATAATTAGTATGAAAATATTCTTAAAAATGTAAAGTATTATATAAGTGTATTATAATTTCTTGACCCTGGTTTAATACAAAGTACTACTAACATTATACATATAAAAATAACCACACAGTACAAAAAAGTGTACATTTTCATTTTTAGTAGGACATAGTTCTCAGTGTGTGGTATGCTATTGCTTGAGCGTTAAGGAACACTGATGAATTTTCTTGCTTGTTGAAAGTAGAAGTGAGTAGAAATCTGCATGCTGTTGGTTTGCAGATTCAGTGAGTTTCTCAGAGGTGTGATGAGGTTCATGGAGCACCTCCTGAAGGGCTGGAAATAACACTGCCCAGGCACATGGCCTTTCAGCAACGGACACAATTTCACACCACACGTTATTGCTTCCTGTAAAAGCTGTTGCTCCCCTTTCTCATCTCTGGATCGTTGAATGACAGCTCTGGCAGAAACAAATAGCAGGTGGGATGACATGTATTTGTGGATTTTAGGTGATAGTTTGGTTTTAACATATTGCTATGTCTCTTTTTCCAGACTTGCCTTCCTTTAGAAGGCTCAACACCTCTTTTTAACATAATGATTAGATTCAAGGCCTGCAATTCAGTCAAGATGTAGTCACGGGTCACTGTGCTCCTATTATCACAGCTGGGGCTGTGATCCCACTTTGCCTGGTCCAGAACAACCAGTGTATTCATTTCAGTCGTGCCATCCTGGGCAATGTCAAATGCTCCTCACATTCTTTCCCGAGGAGCTAGTCTCTTAGGTTTCTTTGGTTTTTATTATTTCAGGACCCACGAGGCATGTGTCAAGTGTCTCCCTTGAATTTGTGTGTGTTTGCCTTGGATGTCAGTTTTCAATTGGACATAATCCTAATGACTACAAACCAGAACACAAAAGGGGGCAGGATTATGGTCATGAAGAGAGGAATTTGCAAGGGTAAAATGATCACCCAGTTTTCACCCGCCCATAGGTAAAAGTAGATCATACTCATGATTACTACTCATAAAATTCTTTCTTAAACAGTGAATTAAAAGTACCTCTTTAAAACGTTTGTCTCTTAAGTCTGACAAACACACTTGTTGGAAATTTTGATTATTGAACACTAGTTTAGGAGGAAAAATTGAGGAAGCATTACTGATAATAGTCAAAGAGAAATACAATCAGGTCCATTACTTCAACACAAATAGAAAGGAATTAAGAACACACTCTGTAGATCCTTAAGTGAAATTAGAAATAGTGTTGTGTGTATTTATTCAAGATGATGTTTTGTTAAAGAATTATTCCTGCCCCCTTTTAAGAATCAATATTCTAAAACAATTATATGATAGGGGAATTCCCAATAGAGAAATTTAACACAGTATGAGCATAAAATAGGGTTGAAAGGCCAAGGTCTTGAGTGAAGGTAAGAATAATTCTTCTGTTTATGAAAATCAATAAAACAGCACAATAATTGGACTACGAAGGCATTTTACAATCTTAATGAGCAGTGTGATTGATTTCCATTTATCATCCCAGAATCACTAGATATTTTTCAGAATTTCCTTCTGCAGTTTCAGAAATATGACTGGAATTAATTTTTCTTGGACGCAGACGTTATGTGCTTTGAGAGAAATTATTTTCTCTGAGTCAGACATTCAGGTGTTCATTGCCATAGTGATTCCATCACTCTGAAATGATGACTCCTCTCCTTTCACTTTTCTGGGACCATTTTGGTGTTGGAGACATAGAATGACTTGGACTCTTGAGATGAGGAATGTTGATGCAGCTGAAGAGCAGTTTCTGAACCCTCATCTCTGATAGATAGGGTCGTATCACTTTAGTTCTGCCATGAGGGATCCAGGTATCTTGCCTACAGACACTGCAGTGTGTTTGGAGAAGTGAGGTTATTAGGTGCCAGCGTCTCCTTCTCCTTCAAGCTCCACAGTTTATACCTTCCCTCCTACTCATCCTTATCCATTCAATGTTCCCTCACTTCCGCCCCACCCCAATTTCTATTTGGTTTTCTAGCTTTATAGTTTTATCAAATGGAGTGACTCAGATTGTGTACTTATAGAAAATGATATTTCTGTGGTTGCGTAAACTATTTACAGAAACATATTCAGGTTCACTGGAGAGAAATGAGAATAATACTAATGATAAAGTACAACGTGTGTTTAGTTCTTATCCTCTGTCACACACACATTGTCCCCTTTTAATTTTTTTCAGCAATCAAGTAAGATTTGCTGAAAAGTAGCCATGATATTATACCCATTATTCCCAGTGGTATTTTCATCTTGATTTTAGAGGGAGCTAGGTCACTGGGGCTGGGGTTGTGGCTTAGTGGTACAGTGCTTGCCTAGCATGTGTGAGGCAATGGGTTCAATTCTCAGCACTGCATATAAATAAAATAAAATAAAATAAAATAAAATAAAATAAAATAAAATAAAAGGTCCATCAACAACCAAAGAAGGGAGCTAGGTTACTTATTAGGATTACACAGAGAATAGGTAGTACAACCAGAACATCAACTCAAACAACACCAAGCTATATTGCACTTACTAATCTGCATGTGGAGAAATATCAAACTGTGGAAGATAAAAGTAGGGAAATTTTTAATCTGTAAATAACTTCCAATAACTTTGTACTAAGGAATGTTTTGATCAGATTACATAATGGTCTTGTCATTTAAGTTAAGAATTGTCCCACTGTGTTTCTTAATACTTGATTCTGGGTTATTTACTTTTTGAGATATAATATAAACCCAAGAAAATGGGTTTTTATATGTATAAAATAAGTACATATAAAGCCTAGATGGACGTATAGAACATCTGTAGTGCCACTGTTAGTCTTCTTCCTGGTCAATAGTGCTCCCTTCAAGGTCATTGCTATTCTGAATTCCATAATCATGTTAGTTTTGCCAAATCTCGAACATCATGTAAATGGAATCACAGAGAAAGTATTCTGTAGTGCTTGGCTTCTTTCTTGCAATACAAAGTCTATGAATCATTAATGTCCTTGTGTGAAACAGTAGTTAGTTCATTTTTATTCTACTGTTTGAGAATTCTTTCACTCCTGTAACTGGTCTCTTCTTGATGAATATTTGTGTTGATTTGGTTTATGGCACTGTCACAAATTTGAATCCAGTATCCATTTTTACACCTGGCATAAGTTGCTTGAAAACTAGTCCTAACAGACCCTGTCAACTGGGAACTAGTCAAAACTCCCCATCCCCATGTGGTTGTTTGGGAAATAGCCCATTTATTCCTTACCTCACTGACTCCAAACCCCACCAACCCCGCAGCTGCTGACCATAAGACCAAATGGTCAACACCAGAGTTATGCCACTAAGTTTCCCCTTTCACAACATTCTTGTTTCCCATACTGGCCAATCCACAGTCCCCACAGGAAAACCTTGGAATAATGCTCATGGACCTTACTAACAGCATAATTCCATATACACATGCATTCTCCCTTTCTCTCTCCTTCCACCCACGGCTAAGTTCCCTACCTTCTCTAGACTCCATGTTGGCCTGCCATAGGCACCTTTAACCTCTCTGGGACCTCTGAGAAACACATTTCCTCTGTTCTGTGCTTTTGGATTTTCACTTTCTCATTGTATCTCCCTGATACACACTAACTCCCAACCCCCTTGTGATGGTTAATCTGGTTTGTCAACTTGATTGGATTGAGAATGTCTCAGATTAAAACACTTCTGTGTGCATCTATGAGGGTGTTTCCAGGGAAGACTGGCATGTAGGACAGCAAACTGAGAGGGAGATCCTCCCTGAATCTGGGAAACACAGACCAAATAGGCTGGAGCCCAGCTAAAACAAGAATTAGAAAACGGAGGGAGCCAAGGTGGATGCAAGATTGATTCCTCTTGATGGGGACTCCAACAGCTGCTGCCATTGCTGAAGGACAGTGGACTCCAGCTCCTTTTTCCTTCCAGTATGGACTCTGAACAGTGATTCTCCAGGGGAGTTCCCAGGCCTTCATTCTGGGACTGGGGCTGCAGCAAAATTGTCCCTTTGTTGAGTCTCCAGTGTCTTAGAGAAGCTACTGGTTTCTCCAGCAATTTGATGTGCAGACAGTGACTGTCTGATTATGTAAGCCAATCTAATAAATCCCCTTTCATAACCATACATATACATAACCTGTGAGTTCTGTTCCTCTAGGGAACCCTGACAAATACATTCTTATCAAGGCTTTTCTAGAGAGTGGCTGTCTTGGCTTATGACTCCTTTTGAGAAACACTTCAACCAAATGAAAAGAAACCGTAAAAATAGACCTTGCAATAGACTGTTATGATTAAAGATGCTATAAAAGTTTTTGAAAGATGTATTCTGATGGACTCATGTGTTAACTTTTTGGGTTGTGTAGCCAGGAATGAAACTGGGAAGTAAAAATGTAGGTGTGTGTTAGTGTTCTCATGTATTGCCAACAGAGTGGTAAAACCAAGTATATTCCCACTAGGAATGTATTACAACTTCTATTGTTTCACTTGTTAACTACATTTGACATTAACAATCATTTTTATTTTAGGCATCTTGGTAGGTGTGTAATGATGTCTCACTGAGGTTTCAACATCATTTCTGCTATAAGTAATGACACTTACCTTTTTTGTACACATATTGACTTTTTTGAACAATTGCTTTGCTCACGTGTCTATTCTACTTCTTTGCCATTTATATAAAAAAAAATCAAGCTATCTCTCTTATTGACTTGTAGGAGTTTTTTATGTATCCCATACATATGTGGATATATGTGTTGTGAATATTTTCTCCAAATCTGTTGCTAGCTGTTTCTCTGTTTTAATGCCTTAAATAGATAGAAGTTCCTAATTTTAAAACAGTCCATTTTAATAAATATTTTTTTACATTTGGTGTTTTTGTTCCTGTGTAAGAAATTTTGCCTACCCTAAGGTCATATATGTTTTCCCTCCTATCCTTTCTTCTAAAATAGTTGCTAAAATTTCATGGTTCATGGAGATTTTACTTTTTCATATTTTTTTCATGGTGCTGCTAAGTCAAAAGAAATACCTGATGGTTCTTTTTATTAAGTAGTTGGGTCCAAATAACTTAATAAGGATTTATGTCCTAAAAGCATAGCAGGTGTTTAGAAAAGTAGTACAAGTAGAATTAAACTAGTATTTTATTTTATTATTAAACAAGTACAACTATTTAGTCATGGGACTTGTGCTCTTTTGCATTCATTGCATAATTTCATAAATCTTGGAATTGGGTTAAACACCATCACTCTTGTATTCTATTCCATGTCAATTGTTTGTATGATACTTGCTTTTTATTATAACCACCATGAAAACTTAATTTTGCACAGATATGTGTAGAATGAAATGTTGGCATAATTTGGTGTTGCATGTGTGAACAAACTGCACCTTGTAGCTTGGGAGGGATCTGACAGAAGTGTATATTGCTGTCTTTCCCTAATAAATGTAAAATATCCCATAAACATTTTGAGTTTGATGTAGCACAGCAAGATACCTTGGCACATAGTTACTTCTACATTCATTGCTTAATATTTCACATTTAGGTTTATAATCCATCTCAAACAAACTTTTGTGCATCAGGACAGATGGGTGTTAAAGTAGCTTTTTTGCCAAATAGATATTTAATTGCTCCAATATTATTATTGTGGTAAATCAATGGATGTTATCTACATGAATCTATTTCTGGACTCTATTCTGTATCACTGATCTATTTACTAATGCTTGTGGCACAAAAACAGTCTTAATTACTATGGCTTTATAGATAGTCTTGAACTCTGATAGTACACATATTTTATCCTTGTTCTTCTTCAAGATTGTCTTGACTGTGTTTAGTCCTTTGCATTCGCACGTAAATTTTAACATTAGTTTGTGATGTTCTTGCAAAGAAACTTCTTTCCAGTGCATTTAGACCAATCTAATACTGCTATGGCTTGGCGTGTGTATCTGGGGAAGGGATGGATGGTTATTGGCTTTTTTGTATACCCCCTTTCTTTTCCTCGGTGGTAGCACCTGTTTGAGGAAAACATAAAGAAAATGAAATTGAAAAAAATCTCCTTAATTAACCGGGAAGAATGAGTTCTTATCTTTGACTGTTGTCTCTTTGATTGGTTGTTTCTCTTTCTTATTTCTCAGTGATTGAACTTTGAGGTCTCTAAGTGAAGGTATGTAGTAGATCCTGGTTCTTCCACTAGGACAAGAGTGTAGATTCTTCCTAGGGACACGTGGGAATGAGGACTTCCCCACTGCATAGCTCAGAACTGACCGTTTCTACACTGCCCTTCACCTCTGCACAATTAGCCTTCTCCCCTTCTTCATCTCTCCTTCTGCTACCTACAACTTCTTGCTGCTGGGGTCCTTTATCTAATGTGACATCTTGAGTGGACTACTCAGCGACTCTGTAAGGTTCTACCATCCTCATAGAGTGCTCACACTTTTTTTGTCTTCTTCTTCTTAGAGCCTCTTTTGTCACACTTGGTGATACAGGATAACTGGTAAGTACAATGGCTAAGTCAACACAGCCAGAGAATGAAATGCTAATCTTTCTTATAGGCCTCATCCACATTTACAAATCATTATTTTTGGAGTCTTCCTGTTTTGGAGGAGAGTGGAGAGTCTTTCTACAATAACTTTATTCTAACAATATCTCTAGCTACAAATTCATCTCTTCATCTTTTTTGGTGAATAATGGTGGTTGTTATTGGGGTCAGGTTAAACTGGAACTTCTCAGTGAGCTGGGCAACACTGGTCTTAACTATTGCCAAATTGTTGTCAGAATTGAAACTCTGGATGTGTGTGATAAGTAACTGGTCTTCAGTTTTGGACTGAAGTTCTGATTTCCTTCTTCTAAACAATAACTTGTAGCAGTAACAAGAACAGGTTGGTTCTAAATTCTAAAAGAACTAAAGACCTTTCTTACATTTGCCTTTAAAAGCTGAGAATCTATTTTTAGTAAGAAATGGTTCTCTTTTATCAGCTTCGTTGTGTAGTGAGTGCAGTTATTAATGAGACCAATACTTTGATATACTACAAGTGTTTTTAAGTTATGCCTGGTCAACTTTCTAGGTCTGTACATTAACACATTATCTGATTTCATGCAGATAAAATTTTGTTAGACATTATTATTTGAATTTTAGCTAAAAATTCAAATGCACCAAAGACCCTGAGAATATTGATCTGTAAGAGGTCCAGTTTACTATTTTTCCTATAGCCATCTCCCTAAAGTAAGTTATTTTTCATGGGAGCAACCAGAAAGAACATGCTGGTTGTGCATCTATCTCAAGGAGCAACTTAAAAATCTATGACCTGTTGATACATCAATTGTGATCTCCTTGTACAAAAGAAAGCACACGAAATGGTGAAAGTCTGAGATAATTGAACTTCCACCCACAGTGATTTTTCACTGGAAGCTCTGGAGACTATAATCATGAAATCAGCACTAGGCCAATAATTCACTTTTATATTTCTGGAGTTTCTTACTTGTTTCTTTGAACTAGAGAAACAAAGAGTAGATGCACTCAAGATAAATAGGGAGAAAGGCAGAAAAAAAAAAACACTAGGTTTACTTCATTTAGCTTGTTGACATACAAAAGATAGGAGAAATTTCCAAATATATATATCATGGTTTGATTTTATCCAAATCTTGCAGGAGTTTGGGGAACCTGAAAAATATAAAACATGTCAAAATCAAAGTTAAATGCAGTCATAGTTTCCTTAAACTTTTCCTAGAAAACTTTTCTTAGAAAAGTTTAAAATAATCTGCATCTTCAAATGAAGTTCTTTTCCTTTTCTCCATACTTCTCCCTCCCTCCCTCCCTTCTTCCTTCCTTCCCTCCTTCCCTCCTTCCTTCCCTCCCTTGCTTCCTTCCTTCCTTCCTTCCTTCCTTTCTTCCTTCCTTCCTTTCTTCCTTTCTTCCTCTTTCTTTCTTTTTTCAGGGCAGCATGCAATGCTTTCATTAAATATACTTCCCTGCATCTTCCCAGATTGGTATTTTTAAATAAGATTTTAATTTAATTATTGACATCCAATATTAACTTAAGAATTGCTGCATGGATTGACCAATACCTTATATTTCTTGGAGACTGTCATTAGAAGTTTTAGTGTTTTATCTTAATTGCATATTAAAATAAAATTAAATAACCAATGTGACTTGAATTTGATTTGAACTGTGATCGATTGAGACCTACTACTACTTCATTAAGATGTTGGAAAGTTTGTATTTATATTCATTTCTATGTATAAATTAATTTGTTTTTCTGTTCTCATGCAAATCTGTATTTTGCTTTATTCTTATGAAAAAGACATGACAGTAAATTATAACCTTGATTTTAGATGGAGTAGATGGTCCATATCACTGATATTTATAAGGTAAATCAATCCCTTTTTTTTCCTACTAAATCGAAATAGATGCAGAATCTTTCTCCTGGAATTGGAGAGAAATGCACAAATTACAAACAATGAAATTTTAGCTTTTGCTGTTTCTTAATTTGATAACTTAAAGATAATGCATGCCTATACAGACATGAGACTTCTTCATATTTTAAATTTTCTAAGTAGATCCCTTCAAATTGCACTTTAAATTGAATGTTTTTGTGTCCAATCTGTAGATTATTTGGGTCCGGATTCTTGGCAGCTACGATGATTATTGAACTTTTGTGAGAAGACTCCCCCCAAAAGACCCTTATGTGGATACGATGTGTGGAGAGGGATTATTACTCTTAATCATTGAAGAGAGGGAATTCAGTTCAATAACTGTTGAAAATACTAATCAGGAGTCCAAATTAAAAAAAACATTTTATTGAATTTTGATTTTACTGACAAAGTGAAAGGCAAGTTCTTAATTCCTGATCACTAATCACTAATTTCAGAATCACTAATTTCTGAAACCAAATATATCATATTTGGAATTATTTCTTATTTTCTATTTAATCTCACATCTCCAAAGAATTAAATATACTTTCCTTCATATCTAGTGAAGGCAACAGCATTGCTTGGGCTTAACTTCCACTTATAAGACTGGAAATGAGATCCAGAGCTAACGTGAATTTGGAGTGGTGCTGGGAAAATAGCATCTTTAGTTTCTAGTAACTTAAGTACAGAAAACCTTCACATGAAAGTTGGTCGTTCAGCCTGTGTTCAGAATGAAATAATGAATCAAGGGAGTAAGGAACATAATGTCACAAACTACTACTAATCACTCTGTTG
>JAJEJO010052576.1:0-22244 GCA_020662805.1 Glaucomys volans
AGAAGACTGCCTCTATTCCTCAGGGCTCTGGGTGAGGCAAAACATCATAGTGGAAGAGTATGGCAGAGGGAAGCAGCTTGCATTATCAGGAATGAGGGAGGGAGGGAGGGAGAGGAGAGAGGGAGGGAAGAGAGGGAGACTCCACTCTCCAGATACAAAATATATACCCCATAGTCACACCCCAATGAACCACTCTTTCCAGTCACACCCCACCTGCTTCTAGTTACCACTCAGTTAATCCCATCGGGGATTAATTCACTGATTAGGCTAAGACTTTCACAACGCAATCATTTTTCCTCTGAACCTTCTTGCATTGTCTCACATGAGCTTTTCGGGGACACCTCACATCCAATCCATAACAAGGGGGAAAAGAAAGAAAAAGTCACTAGAATCAAAGCTCTTGATTTCCTCAATAACAAGTCTTCTACTTTCTACTGCAGCTAATTATCATCAAGAGCTGCCTGCCTGTTCAAGGACTCCACAAAAGAATTCTGCATGTTTTTGTCATAAAGAAATGATGTGTTTAAGCTGGTGGATATGCTATTACCTCGATTTGCTCATTACATGGTGTATACATGCATGAAAACATCACTTTGCACCCCATAAATATGTGTCATTATTATGTCAATATTATTTGTTAAAAATAGATATAGGGGCTAGTGTAGAGATGCTGCACAGGAAAGAATTTAAAGGAGCAAAAGGCATACAAAGATCATAAATTGCACGAAAAACCATCCTACAGATGAAGAAAAAATTTCTCCAGCATATTAAAAAATTAATATGTAATCTCTTAAAATTAAAAGAGAGTAAAAATGTATATATTTGAAGTAAAGTCAATATCACAATGGATAGAGATAAAAATGAGTTCTTCTGTTTGACTTTGCTAGTAATTAAGGAAATGCAAATTAAAACATAAAGAGATATGCTTCAGAATTAGATTGGGTAATAATTAAATGTCTGACAGCATTAAGAGTTCTTGCTGACAGGGAAGTAAACTGTATGGATCTCCTAATTAGAGGGGAGATTGTTACAATCACTTCAAGGAAGAGCCCCTCATCAAGTTTATAATACACACACTTTAAGATCCAGCAATTTCATTCCTAGTTAGAGACCCTTAAGAAATTCCCACTGAGGTATGCTAAGATACATATTAGTATGTGTGTGTGTGTGCATTTGTGTTCATGTGTGTGTGTGTGCACTTGTGCATAGGAACTTTAATGGTGATATTGCAAGAGGGATAAAATAGATTTCTAAATGTTCATGATTAGAAAAGATAAGTAAATTGTGATATATTATTAAAATGAAATTAGAGCAGGAATGTGAATAAATTGATGGTATGTGTATCAATGTAAATATCACCAACATGATGTTGAATAAAAAAAAGTTGCATGTGTATTTGTAAACTTAAAAAGCTGATACATGTACTATCAGAAAATGAGAAATTATTCTTCATTTATTATGTATGATTTATCAAAATGCATAAATTCATTCTACTGTCATATATAACTAATTAGAACAAATTAAAAAATTAAAATGTAACTACATTGTAAATTTTGAGAGATTTTTTTAAAAAGCGGATACATTAATTTATCTGCTTACTAACTAGATTGGGTGCTTCTTCTAGGCTCTGGAGAAAGAACAGTGAACAGATACACAAAAATCTTTCCCTATGGATTTTCCATTCTATGATGGGAGATAGCAACTAAAATATGTGAGCAAATTATATAGTACATTTGAAGAATATGAGTGTATTGGGAAAAAGCAAGCAGGGAATCAGGGACAAAACAGAGTGCTGAGTGTTGCACCTATTTTAAATAGGATGTTGATGGTTGGTGCCACTGACAAGTGACACAGGAGGGAATGCTTGAGGGAAGTGAGAGTCCAGGCTGTGCAGATATCTCAGGAAGAGTGTACTGGACAAAAGGAAGAGTAAGTGCAAAATTCTAGAACTCAGAACCCTTTGGGCCCTGTCAATAAATTACAAGGTGCTCAATTTGGCCTCAGAGGTGCAAATGGTGAGGAGTCTCCTGGGAGAAAGGGGAGGATAGGTGCCAGGGAAGGAAAGGCGAACTTGCAGGCCTTGGGGGCTATTGAAGGTACCTTGGCTTCACTGAGAGGGAGCATCAGAAAGCTATGTGCAAATAAATAACATGATCTAATGTTTCACAATTTTTGTTTTGAAATAATTTCCAATTTATAGAACAAATTCAATAAAAAGACTGGTATTAAAATGCTTGCATATATTTTGAATGAACTTCGCCTATTTTTTTTTAAGGTTGTGTGTGTGTTGTTACCTTGGGGTTCTTCTGCATTTTTTGTACTTTTTTTCTTTTATTGTTTTTTGTTTTTTTCAGGGCCGAGGACCGAACCCAGGGCCTTGCACGTGCTAGGCAAGTGCTCTGCCACTGAGCTAAATCCCCAACCCCCTTCACCTATTGTTGATACCAGTAGCTCTACCCCTTGTGCACAAATACACATATATTTCATTGCACATGTGTCCACACACAGGCACATATGTACATTTTGAAAAAAAAAGAAACAAAAAATAGATGTGTTTAAAATGGTGTTTCTAAAAGAACAATAGCTAGTAGGCTAAATTTCTCTTCTCTAGTAGTTATGGAAAAGTAAGGTACCATTTCATACCCATGAGGTTTGGAAAAAATTAAGTCTAACAACAGTGTTACTGATATAGTTTGGATAGCAAATGATTCCCAAAGACCCATGTGTTAAAGGTTTGATCCCCAGGGTGCTATTGATAGGTGGTGTGGAAACTCTAAGAGGGGGGGCCTAGAGGGAGGTCTTCAGGGGTGTGCCCTTGAAGGGAACAGTTGAACCCAATTCCCTTCCTCTCCCATCCTTTGCTGCCTGGCTTACCACGAGGTAAGCAATTTTGTTTCATCATGCTCTTCTACCAAGATGTGCTGCCTTGCCACAAACCCAAGCAACAGGGATAGATCATAAACCAAAACTGGAAAAGTGTAAGCCAAAATAAACCTTTTCTTTTTATCATTTGATTGTATCATATACTTTTATAGTAATGGAAAGCTGATAACAGTTACTGATGAAAAGAAATTCATATATATAGGCATACACATTTTCCCCAAGCTTTTGAGAATATATTATATACACCATGTCCCTCTACTCTTAAATATTCAGTGCATTTTTGTAGCTTATGCTACAACACGATTGCTCTGAGTGGCTGTGCCAAGAACAGATCACTGGGGGCAAGAATGGAAAAGAGAAACATTAACAGCCATTGAACCAGCTGAAGGGAAATATTTTGAATGGATATCCAATGATTTAAGGTTTGAATGTTTGGATGTAATATGTCAAGAAACAGAGGAATAAAGGATAATTTCTGAGTGTTTTGCTGGAGCAACTGGTGGACTAGATTTGATGTTACCACTAATGGAGATGATAGGGTGAATCAAGTTTTGGGAAGATGACCAGAAGTTTGGGAGCCATTGTCAGTGAGGTTATTACTTCATAGATGGTATTACAGATAAGAGATGAGATAGAATTGCTAAGAAGATAAAGGCAGGTAAATAACAAATATTAAGCCACATATTTAGAGTTTGGTGACATAAAGTGGGACAAAGAAAACAACAATACAAGAGGTGCTATACACTGAATTGTGTCCCCTAGAAATTATGTGTTGAAACTCTAATCTTAATCTGATTATATCTGAAGATAGGGCTTTTCAGAGGTAATTGAGGTTCTAAAGGAATCTAATCAGATGAAATTGCTGACCCTAAAAGAAGAAGAGAGAAGGGTTGGGGGAGATCCTCCACCTGTTCATGGCATGCACCAGGGCAGACCATGTGAAGACACAGCAAGAAGGTGGCTGAGCACCAGCTAAGTAAAGAGCCCTCACCATAGACTAATTCAGAACCTTTTTCATGGGTTTACCAGTCTCTTAATCTGTGAGCAAATAAGTTTTGTTGTTTAATGCACCAAGTTTATAATATTTTGTTGTGATATCCTGATGTAAGGCAGGAGGAAATCAAGAAGCTCTAGAGTCTTGAGAGTGATGTATAAAAACATTTCAAGGAGATATACAGCAATCACAGAATTTAAGACAATGACTTCTTGGGGTACAGAGAAAGAATTTTTGGATTGAACAGGGGAAGCAGGCGTTAACTGTTGTTCTTTCTTTAGTGTTCTTTATTTTACAAAATAAAAATAGGAAATAGGTCCTTATCACTACTTCATATTATTTTGCATATATTTTGTGTGTTTGAAATACTTTATAAAATTTTAAAAAATAGGCTTATATAGTTCAGGAGAAGAAAATTAAAATCAAAATACTAAGGGTGTTAGGATTTTCTAGAGGAACAGAACAAACAAGGCATGTATATGTATGATTATAAAAGGGTACTTTTGTGTAAGGTGCTTTACACAATCAGAAGCTGGATATCCCACAGTGGCATCTGCATACTGGAGGAACCACTAGCTGCTTAGTCTAAGAAGCTGGAGCCTCAGAACAGGAGAAACCAATGCTATGGCCATAGTCCTAGACTGAAAACTGGGAGCTCCCTGAAGAATAGCTGATGAGAACTCACACTGGAAGATGAAGACACTGGAGTCTGATGGCCACACATGATGGAGGCAGCAATACATGCTCCCACTAAAGAAGAATGAAGCTTGCATTCACGTGGCTTCCTCCTTCCACCTTTTGCTCCCTGTGGGCCCCCAGCCCATGCACAGTGCCTTCCATATTCAGGGTGGATCTGCCCCTCAGTTTACAGTCTCTCATGTTATTTGCCTCACTGACACCCCCAGATGTCTCCTAATCCTAGACCTCTCTCATTCCATTCAAGTTCATAATTCAGACTAACCATCACACACTGAGACTGATTCAATACAGAAGAATTACTGAAAATATAGCCAGAGACATGATAGGGTAGCATAAATGGAATACAAATTGCCAGGAATCATTTCAAAAACATGAACAAACAGTATGTAAGAATGGGTTAATTTTTTTACTTAAAATACAGTAACTCTCAAATTGAGCTTTAAAAACTTAAGAAAACAAAAGTCAGGGGAAATGTTTATAAGAATTGCATCTTTAGCTGGGCGTGGTGGCGCACGCCTGTAATCCCAGCACTTGGGAGGCTGAGGCAGGAGGATTGCTAGTTCAAAGCCAGCCTCAGCAACTTAGCAAGGCCCTAAGTAACTCAGTGAGACACTGTCTCTAAATAAAATACAAAATAGTGCTGGGGATGTGGCTCAGTGGTGGAGTGCCCCTGGGTTCAATCCCCACTACCAAGAAAAAAAAAAAGAAAAAGAATTGCATCTTTAAAAAAAATAGACCCTGTGAGCTGGGGTTGTGGCTCAGGGGTAGAGCACTTGCCTCACAAGTGTGAGGCACTGGGTTCAACTCTTGGAACTGCACATCAATAAGTGAATAAAATAAAGGTCCACCAACCCCCCCCCAAAAAAAAAATTTCAATAGACCTAGAAAGGTTGAAAGTTATACCAAATAACAGTCTAAAAAATGAAATAGAAGTGTCAATATTAACAAGATAAAAGGCATGAAGACTAAGCATGAAACATGAAAACATGGGATAATATATATTAATAAAAAAGATTCAAGCTGGGCATGGTGGTGCACGCCTATAATCCCAGTGGCTGGGGAGGCTGAGGCAGGAGGATGGCGGGTTCAAAGCAAGGTGCTAGGCAACTCAGTGAGACCCTGTCAAAAAAAAAAAATAAAAAGTGCTGCGAGTGGGGCTTAGGGACCAATTGCCCCCGATTAAAATCCCTCCTGGAAAAAAAAAAAAAAAAAAAGATTCAGGAAGGTGGATCATTTGTGTCCCCCAAAAGAAGATAAATATTTATTAAATATATTAATATAGCTTTTATAAAAATGTCTTTTATATAATATATAAAAAAGATACTCTTATCAATTCAAAGAATTACTAATTCACAACCAGAGTGGAGAGAAACTCTCAGAAACTGATGGCTCAAGTACAAAAAGAAATATACTGAGGATTGGAGCAATATCATTAACACACTTGAATTTTATAGGTTTCTAACAAACTCTATTTCCAAAAGAAAACAAACAGCAAATGTTTTTTCTAATGTCAACGAATTATTCAATATTTTTATCTTATTTGAGGCTATAAATAATTCCCATACTTACTTAAAGAAGATACATAAATACCTTAGATCATATTGCCTAAATTAAGCAAAATATAGAGATATTAAGAATAGAGAAACAAACCATCTGGAAATTAAAATATAAGGAAAACATTAGAAAAAAAGGAAGAAACTGAGTAATATTTTTGGCAGGTATTATGGTTATACAAAAACCCTCAAGAAAGCAACAAAAAAGAGAGATTGAGACAAGATAATAAATGTCAGTTTTTATCCTGTATGGTAATGGGATATATAATACAAAAATATAACACAAAGCAATCAAATTTATAATATCAACCCAAACTATAAAATTCCTAGAACTCAATATAGTAAGACTAACATAATAACTTTGTGAAAACTGATTCATGAAAGAAAAATTCTTTTAAAAAATGATGCTCATTTATGATATATGTGGTCCAACAGTTATGGGATTAAATATGTCAGCTAATCCAAAATTACCCTGTAAAATAAGTCTAAACCAAACCAAAATCTTGAGATAATTTTTGAGAAAAACTAGGCAAGTTATCTAACTTCTTTGACCTCAGTCTCTTCACCTGTAAAATGAGAATAGTAGAATCTACTTCATAAGACAGTTCTGAGGATTAAATGAGATAATATACATAAGAACATTAAACAAAACTGAGTAGATGTTAAATGGCATGTGAATGTATATTATTATTTCCTTTTCCTTCTATGCAGTTATGTATAACTTTTAGTTGAAGGATTTAGTACATTTAGAAATTTAAGGGTTCTGTAAAAGGAGAGGAGAAAGAATGGCACTTTTATGATAGTATCTAAATGAGTGACTGTGTTGAGTTCATGCACATTGTCTCACTGGGCGGGCTGAGGCTGAGTAGTGGGTAGTATGGGAGGCACCCTGTGCTTAACAAGGGGCCTTCATTCCCTTGCCTTACAGCTGCTTTGAGCACATTCTTAAAAATTAGGACTTTATGCTTTCCTTGTTGAAAAAGAAACAAAGCAAAGGTACTTTTTTGAATATGAGTTTATTCTTTATAATACGATAGTACAATACAATAGAAAATGTTTAAATTTCATTCATTTGTTGAATTAAAAGAGATGTTCTATTCTGGAGTATTTACTGCAATTTGATAAAATATTATATCTTTTGAAAAAGTTAAAAAATTCATTCAGATTATGAGTACCATAGCTACAAAGCATACTTTGTTGCTTTCTTTTACCATATTAACATTTAATCTGTATGCATCCTCTTAATTCACATTTTGACTTTATTTGCATATGATTTTTTTAGTGATATTGGGAATATGAATATAATTTTATATCTTAGGCTTTATGCTTCGCATATCATAAACATATAATTTGACTTTGTTAAGTGATATTTTTAAACTGTGATATTGCAATCCTGTGTTCTGTTATATATTCAATGGGCTTAGAGGAAGCTTTACCAGGTCTCAGTCACAGGAGGTCCTGCCTGCCTGTGACCAAGAAAGATTGTAAATCCTTCTGAAATGCTTCCAAGGGATGAGGAGACGCCACTGTGTGCTGATGGGTGTTTTTGTTTTATTCTTCTACCTCTCTCAGTTAAATAAGAAATCAGGTTCAGAGCCAAGTTCAAGGCATTCATTGCTTGGTGTATAGTCACTGCTTTGTAAGCCTTTGGAAGTGTCCCCTTCTTGGTGAGGGACAGTGGGCACTATACAGAGCTTAAAAGAGAGCAGGTCCCTTACGTGGCCTCCACTGTCAGCTCCCTCCTGGGTCGCGCTCATTGCCAAGTGCATTTGTGCTCTTATTGAGCCTGAACAAGGACTGTGGTGCAGCTGCTAATGATGTCGTGTCAAAACTGAGGCGAGGACACCATAGTGATGGGAGGTGGCTGCCAGGGAACCCACGGGGTGAAAACCCTGTATGAAAGGACAGGAAAGTGACACTAACAAGTTAGTGCCCAAATGCACATTAGTAGAAAACAGAGTGTGTTACAGATCAATACAAAAAGAGAGAGAAAAATGCAAATTAGTCATCCTTGAGTGACTAAACAAATTATATTAAACCAACAAATAATTACTATTCCCTCATTATTTCCAGCACACTCTGCTGGGAGTTAGAGAGAGGGCCCAGAGGACAAACTAGTGTTCAAGTCTGAGCATTAAGGTTTGGGTGCAAAATTTGAAAGTTACATGCTGGTGTGTGAATGTGTGACCCATTTATAAAACCTCAAAAGAAGCTTACCTTAAGTGAAATGTGGAAAAATTAATGAAAAATCATGTGTAAAGTATTGGCGGCATAATAAATAAGCTCACTCCCTTAGAAGAACATGACAAGAGAAATATGAGAAATTAAAATATTTTGATAGAATAATAATTGGTGTTAATAATTAATTAAAGTGTAACACTTGAAATGCCTTATGAATTATAGGAGAAAAGCTGACTCGTGTTTGAACAATTTAGAGTTACATTATTCCTAAAAGTCACTCTATTTGGTGCATACAACATATCATAAGTATTTAATTATCTGAAAATTAAACTAACCAGGATTATCTATTTTATTCCAGATTAATAATTTACTATAATTAATTTTCATGTGAGTCTTTTTTTCCTGATTATTTCTGATTATAAAAGAAATGTGTACTCAGAAAAATTGGGAAACAATTAAAACTATAAAAATTCTAAGAATCATATATGTACTCAGGAAACCAATTATCATCTGGAATATTTTTAGAGAGGTTTCCCCTATAAATTTTTAGGGGAATTGAATTCATTCTTTAAGTTTTGTTTCTGGCTATCTGCTTACAGGATGCCAGGAATTGGTATTTCCTCTCCCTCACCCTTCTACCATCTTGTTCTGTATCAACTAGGGTTCAAAGTGATGGAGTCAGCTGACCATGAACTGAACCTCTGAAATGGCATTTGCTTTGTCTGTTGTTTTTAAACAAAGTCAAATTGCCAATAAGAACAGATCAATGATGCTTTAAGAAAAAAATAATTTCAAAACTTTGAAAACACTTTTACAAATTGATATTTGTGACAATGTGCACATGAAGCCCAGCAATATTTTTACATGTTACATGGCCATGCTGGGAACTTAATAAAGAGGATATTCAAACTTCTTTAAACAGTTTGGATTCTGTTGGAAGATGTGGCAAAAATATCAGCATATTGGAACAAGCCCAACTTCTATCTATGATAAAATAAGGACTAATCCAAAAGATGGTTGCCAGGTTTGAAAAATCCAAGGAGATTATTCTAAGTGGAGAAAATTCAAAACTTGAAGTCATTGTAAATGTGATAGAAGACTTATTTGATCTTTTGATGGTCATATGTGATATCAAAAATGAAGAAAAAAGGCAAGTAGTAGAAAGTTTCATACCTTGAATTGTGCCCTGGTTATTGAGTCAAGGGTGAATATTTGTATATTGCATGAGACTTAAAAAAAATGAATACTATGCTTGACAGAAATGCCTAAGGACACCAGGAAAATACTTTAGAACCAAGAAAATATTCAATTTCATGAGTGGTGTAGGAGAAAGGATTTTAGATGCTGAAGATTTTGACATACAGGTAGGTGTTATGGAATGACCACAGAAGAAAAAAGACAAGAACTAGCATGTTGATGAGTTTTCAATGCATTTTATTGTTAATGCAGTTAAAGGAATTAAAAAATTTGCTTAAGAAAGAAAATTTTGTTTTCTGACCCACTGTTATTTAAAACAGTAGATGGCATGCTCAATAAGTGGGATTTTAAAGGTTGCATAATATTCTATTTTGTTTACATATTATGATTTAATTATCTATTATGTAATTTTCTTGCTTAAAAATAATTCTAGAATTATTATGGACAAATATTTAATTATTAAATGTAATTTAATAATAAATTAATTTATATTAATTAATATTAAATTAAATCAATAAATAAATTAATATTTAATTGAATATTAAATAATAATTTAACAATATTTAGTAATAAATATTTAATTATTAAATATTTGTCCTATTTCAGAATACTTCCTTAGAATAATTACCCAGGAAGTGGAATTTCAGTATTAATATGTATAAAAAATAATTTCATTCTTGTAAATGGTGTCAAATTCTTTTCAGAAACATTTCTGTTCCAGCTTCACTAGCAAGTAACCTTTATCTATTATCCTCATTTCTTTCACATTTGCTGCCTTAACATTTGACAACGTCTCATTTTTAAATGAGTTTTTCATAGTTAGGAAGCTGATCTTTCAAATGTGTACTAAGTATTTATAGTTCACTTTGTGTTGTAGTTATTGGTTCATGGCCTTTGTTTAAAAGATGATTTTGCTTATGTGAAATGAATAGGCAAGTCATTTGGACAAACTATCCCACTAAAATTAAATGGAAAAATGTAAAAATATCTGCTAGACAGCATCAGAGAGGTAATTCAGTAAATCGCTGGGCCAAGATCCAAGAGAGGTGTGGGCTGACCAGGTGACCCTGGAATTTAGGGGACTTCATCTCAGTGGTCATTTACTGGTTTCAGAGGGAACAGCTTAGAGGCTGAGCTGTAATATGGGCAGCCTTGGGGGCAGAGGATCCAAGACCCAGCAAAAAGAAAGACAAATCTGGTAATTCAGATTCTTACTTTTAATTTGGATCCCAAAAGCCTATCCCTAAGTGGTTATTGATAAATCAGAAGACCTTAACCAAAGATGCAGGCAGCTCAGCTGGGAGCACCTCTATTGTTCACATTGCATTGAAGTTCTTTCTAGGTGCTAGTACCTGGTCCCTCTCACTTCCTGCCCAGGGCTTCTCTAGTGCCATTGTTTGGATACCCAGCATAGCTCAAACTGTGCTTACCACACAGGGCAGCTAATTTGTGGAAGCACCATTTGACAGAGGGTGATGGGGGATATGGATACTGCTTCCTCTTCCCTCTGTAGAAAACACATTTCATAAAAAGCCTTGGGAGGCCTTATGGGCCTGTTCATGACTTGAGAAAAGAAGTGCACATC
Organism: Glaucomys volans; assembly: GCA_020662805.1. Taxonomy (NCBI): domain Eukaryota; kingdom Metazoa; phylum Chordata; class Mammalia; order Rodentia; family Sciuridae; genus Glaucomys; species Glaucomys volans. The sequence goes on from JAJEJO010052576.1 coordinate 11,093, forward strand.
TTAACATAGCTTTCCACTGGATTTTCCTCTTTCCTGGTTCTTTGGGTTGCTTTCCAAATAAAGCACCAGGAAGCAAGCTTTATTCTCCAGCTCTGCTTTGAGGGAACACAAACTAAGGAGTGAGATAGGTCTCTTTGCTTCAAGCCTTGCAAATACCTCACCAGGGAGATGCCTCAGGAGATGACACTGTCCTTTTTTAAATTCACCCTTACCACACTGAGTTGCCTGTTAAAATTACAACCCTAGTGGTGGTGGATGGTAGGACTCCACAATGAAAACTCACAAGCATCCTCGAACCTTCCACACCCCATCAGGGCCAGTCTTTATACCATAGGATGGCTCCTTGAACTTGATTATGGCATTGTCAACATACAACATGTTGAATTTCCAATGGGTTTACTGAGAGGTAACACTTTCTTAAATCAAGGAGCACGTGTAATAAGACTGCAAGGATAGATAAACAGACCAAGGAACAGAAAAAAGAAAAAAAGCCATGTGTACACAATCAATTGATTGCAGTTCAGTGGAGAAAGGACAATTAATATAGGGGCAGGCTTAGCTGAATACTCATAAGAAATGGCTTAATCTTAATCCTTAACTAACAAACATTCTGCACAAAATATCCAGGTAGATTATAGATCTAAACATGAAACAGTAAGGCTATAAAACTTCTATAGAGATAACAGGATACTATGTATATCATTAAAAGTAGGGAAATTTTTCTTAAATGCTAAAAGAATTAACTATTAAGAAAACAATGATTTCAGAAAAAGTATATTAAAACTGACATTTAATTAGGGAGTGAAATGCATGTTGCTGAATCAGAGAAGATATCTATAACATAAACTAACAAAAGACTTGCATTGAAAATTTTAAAACTCTTGGAAATCAATATGAAAATGACAATCTGATAGCAAAACAGACAAGAGACTTTAATAGTGCCTTTAGTGAAACAATCTTCAAATAATCAAAACTTATGAAAAGTTACATGCAATGTCATTAGGGAAATGCAAATTAAAACCTCAATAAGATTCTATTGCACACTCACTAAATTGGCTAAAAGTAAATAGGCTGACAATAGAAGGTACCTATGAGGATGCAAACTCCTACACTTTCGGCTGGAGTAAAAACTGGTACAGTCACTTTGCAAAACTGATTCCTGATATCTATTAAAGCTGAATTTATTCATCCTCTAAATCTCTATGATTTCACTTCTAGATTTAAACCCAAGAGGAATGCATGTGTCTGTCAAAAGATGTGTATAAAAATGTTTATGACAACATTATCATTCATAGTCAAACACTGAAAATAAATCAAAATTTCATCCACATATTATAATAAATAAATAAGTTGTGATAAAGAGATACAATGGAATACTATTCAGTAGTTAGGATGAGCTAATTATTACACACACAAATCAATGGTGTAAATTGTGCAAACATGATATTGCAATAAAGAGGTACACAAGAAAAGTGTACTGTATTGTGCAATTATATAAAGTTCCAATAAAGAAAAGCTTAGTCTATGATGTTAGAAGGCAGGATGGAGCCTACCTTTGGAAATAGGCACAGGAGCACCACCTGCAGGGAGGTCACAAAGGGTCTCTGGGTATAGACATGTTCTAAGTCTTGATTGTGTTATGATTTCTTGATGTGCCCCTTTGTGGTAATTCATTTTGCTGTGTACTTAAATATGTTTTGTGAATGTATGTCATTCTTCAGTAAAGATATTCCTAGGACATAAAAGAAACAATTAACTTGTTTATAAAACTTAAACATTCAGGGGTAAGCACTGATTTCAGGTCCAGCCAGATTTTCTTTTTAATGAAGAAATCTTTATTAAGTGTGCAAGTGTAATCTTGACAGCAGTGTTGAGACTATGATCCAGGATTTGGCAAAGTGCCTTAAATGCATCTGGGCAGTTTCCTCTTTTGACTTTCCTTTACTCATACTCTATGGCTAGTCTTGGATGTAAGCCTCTAGTGTTAACTACTGCCTATACATTTACATCTGCACCGCAGGTATAAATCTAGTAGTTATTCCATCAATATTATCTAGTCAAGGGTGATATTTCTACTTTTGTGGGAAATAATCTGTTGTTTTCATATGAACTTGCTTAAGAAATGTTCTTTTGTTGATGTATACCCTCAGAGATTGTAATTTGATTACAATTAGCTATAAGCTAATGATTAATTGACAATTCATAGCACCTTCTCCAGCACAGGTTATTGCTAGTCTTGTTGTTCTATATGGATCATTCTTCTAGGGAGTCTTTTCAAGGATGTTTGTATAGCAAATAATCAGGTTGAGTAGAAATATTATGTCTCTCTGAAGCAGGAGTCTGATTGTTTGCTGTTCAGTATGATAAAAATAATGCCATTTGGAGGAAGGATTGGGTGTTAGGCTTGACATTCTTTGGCACTGATGCAAACTCATAGCATGCTCGACATCTACTTGACTACCTTAGGGTTAAATGTGGCAGACTAACTTGCTGTTGTGAGCTTGTAATGAGGGTAAAATTTCCGACCTTTTGCTACACTGGAGATAGATATACTTGGTTTCTTTTATTGTTGCTACTATGTTTACAATACAACTAAAACCTGCCATTCATCATTAAACAGTGTCCCAGAGAAGTCCTCAACTCTCACAGGCATAAATTGCATAAGTTGCACAGTGGCAAATGGCTCTGTTCATTCCGCTATTGGTCTAGGATGTGGGCTTAATGCTATCACCTCCCAAGTAGTCAAGCAGCCTTATTCTGTTTGGGGTTAAGAGTTACTCTTACCTGTGTTTGTCTATAGAAGAGTGGCCAGTTGAGAAGAGGTTATGCTGTCTCCCAAGCACTGACCATGATGCTTAATGGGTGATGAGTGAGTTGCATTGACGGTCCTCCAAAAATGGCCAGAAGAATAGCTCAGCACTGAGTTCTTTGAGATGTTCTTGTTTTCATCATTGAAGAAAGAGATACCTTCATTTCTTTTTCCCCTCACAGTCTCTGCCTCCAGTTTTTATCTTTCATTGTAGGCATTTATCTAATCTCTGACACTGTGAAGAAGGTTCGCTCTCCAAGTGTGCATTAAGTCACAGCTTTTACTTTGTTTTCTGGCAACAGACTCACTCACTACTCAGGCTAGTGTCAGGGAGTGACAGAGTCAGGAGACCCTGGAGAGCATTGGAAAGAACTGAATGCATTTATATGGAGAGAGAGGATGTAGATCAATTTTTAGACATATTTTCCTCATCCAGATTTTTCTTCTGACACTTGGAACCATTTTTTCAACTGTGTGATACGCATCTTCACTTGAGTACCCAACCAAAATCTAAAGCTCAACTTGTTGGAAAAACAACATATTGTTTTCTTACCAAAACTGTTCCTCCCTTTGTGGTCTCCATCCTAGTGATTAACAGTTAGGACTATTCAAAATAGATCCTGTGTCAACTCATCCTGAAAGAGTGTGATTAGAAATGCTAATGTTAAGCTCTCTTTAAATCTTCTAAGTGCCAAAGGGAAGCAAACAACAAATTTAGCATTTGACTTTCAGAACTTTGTTTTCAATGACTGAAAATGAAAGATACCAACACTGAATACTTTTTCACTGGAGAAAATTTTCATGTATTTTATTTATCTCAAGTTGCAACCAGTAGCTGCAATAGTTTTTATTGTAATGCTCCTCAATGACTATAGTCATAATTAAGGTATAAAACTATTCTAATTTTTAATAGGAAAAGGAAAATATTTACATAAGAAACATTATATTCATAAGTATGTTACCTCTTTCCTCTACTTGTAATTCACTCATTGACAACATTAAAGGCAATGTATATATGTAGATATATTAGTCAGGGTTCTCTAGGGGAACAGAATCAACAGGAAGTATTATTATAAAAGGGGATTTATATGTTAAACACACCTCTGCTATTGGTTAAATTAACTGTCAAAGAAACAAATATAATGTACATGTGGATAATGTTAGAGATCATTTTCTATAATAACAAAAATAGTACAGGATGATTGAAATCCATGAATTATCTCAAATCACCTTCTAAGCCATAACATAAAACTTCCCCCATCAATTACTTTTTAATGAGAATTAATAGAAATCTATTTTTCTAGTGCCATATTTTACAATTACACCATATAGTGCTGGAATTAGAATAAAGATCTTTTCTTAGTTCAATTCCATATACATTAAAGGACTCTCCTTTAGTTATCTTAAAATTCACTGCAGAGTCACACAATGGTATCTCCAGTGTGTGTATTTTTAACAGACTATAAATCATAAGAATTGGTTTTATTTTGTTTATATTTTATAGTCAGTTCAGACAATAGCAGATATACACTGCATACCAAGTGTTCTGAGTATGAAACTTAAGTATTTTATATGAAATTCTCTCCTGAAAATATTGAGAAAATGCCAAAGTGTCTGCTATGTAAATTAAATATCAGCCTTGGGCAGCTGTGAGTTATGGGTCATTCACATTATACAATAAAATGCTTTACTTTCTCTTAACTAGCACAAATTCCCTCTAGACCCAAGGTAAGAGTCTCCCACAATCACATATTAAGTGCAGAAAATGCAAATAACGATGCTTCAAATACAGTCATGTCATGAAAGTGTTTTGCAAACACTGAAAATTAAATTTTCAAATCACTTTTCTAAATGCTTTTGTTTAATTGCCAAAGAATTGACGATGCTTTTATTTTAAAATTTATATGCCTAGGAAAGATGTGTTGCAAAATTTAATTAAATTTGAATGCAGTAAGACAATATCCATTGTATCTAATAAGCGTGTCCATCATTTCAGTTTATAATATAGTTCATATCCAAAAGATTAACTCTCTTGTCTTCAAAAAACTTAACAGAAACATTATACATGTATAATATGCTATATACTACATATTATAAATGTAAATTATATTAAGAATATAAAATCTGTTTCACATTATATAACTATACATTCCATGTTACATGTTATATAAACATAATAAATATATAAGTATTTTTAAATGTATGCATATCTAAGAAGAATAAAAGATATTTGACCTTTATCTACCTATTGCTTAGTGGAATTTAAATAACCCCAAAAGTCAGCTGGTCTTTTGTTCTCTGGTGTTATTGCATAATGAAGCCTTCTTGGCTAGCTTCATCACAAGCAGAAGTTGAGTAGTGTAAGAGCTTCCTCCAAACCCTACAAATATAAATGCAATCACATCAGTCTCTGTAATTTAAAATGAGGATAATAATTCCTATTCTGGCTGCCTCTGAGTGGTATGATGAGGATCAATGGAGACAAAATGTAAGAAAGCTTTCCTCAAGCTCTGAAGCTTTTTATAAGTGTGTGGGAATGCAGGGAAAAAGGTGATACTGTCATTTCTAAGTATTGTCAGACACCATTTATTAAATGCATGATTGCTTGTAACACTGTGCTAGGTGCAAAGTGCTGAACTAAAACAGTGGTACCAATATCGTGTTTGCAAGTTACGATGCTATATTTTATTTCTGTGAATTCCACATGGAATATAATGATCCTTTTACCAAATACCCATAGGAATGTTTGCTACTAATATTATTGGCTAGAAAAAAAATTTACTTTATTTTAGTTATCATGCATCATGTATAGCTAGTACTGTTGCTTTTGTATGAATTAGTTAATCTAAAATTTAATTTTTATTTTAAAATATCACTGCTTAGGCAACAAATATAATTTTTCCAGCATTTCTAAATGTCCTGTATTGTTCATTTGCAAATATATTTCCATATAATTTGCATTTTCTTTTAAGCCTTTTAAGTAGAAATATTAGTTTAAGAACCTTTAAATATTTCCCAGGCATGCACCAAAGTATTAAGTCATATTTGGTCAATGTTAAATACTTAATAAAATTCCTTTCTCTCCAAAAAAAAAAAAGGGGGGGGATTTATTAGATTGACTTATACAACCAGCAGCTGGACAGTCCACAATGGCTGTCTGCAGCTGGAGAATTGGAGGAACCAACGGCTACACAGTTCAAGAAGCGGAAGCCCCAGAACAAGAAGGATCAGCAGTGCTACCCTAGTCCAAGACCAAGGCTTCTGGAAACTACCTAGAGAATCACTGGCAGAGTGATTGGCAAGAGTGAAGAAGTGAGAGTTTGATATCCTCAAATGATGGAAGCAGCAATCAAGAACCCGTTCAAGAGTCAAGTTTGCCTCTGCATCTGCTTCCTTGTTCTTCCAACTTTTATACCATCCTATTGGGCCATACTGCACATGCTTAGGGAGGGTCTCCACTTCAGTTCACTATCCCACATTACAATCATTCCTAGATACACTCTCATTGACACACCCAGAAGCCTCTTAATCATGGACATCTCTTAATCCAATCAAATTGACAATTCAAATTAACCATTACAGCAGATTCCCAGCAAGGAATAGGCCCTATTAGAAATAATTTTCCAAAAATATATTAAGGTAATATCTGTAAATTTCCATTTTTGAATGTGGTCAATGAAGTACAGGCTAAAAGGGCTGTTTGAACCTAGTATCTCCTAACATTCCTGTACATGTGTATGAGTGAGTCCTAATTGGTATTGTCTTATTTGCTCATATTGATCGGTTTTGTTCACTAAAAAAATCTTAGTCATTATTTTCTGAAATACCTCTTCTGCCATGGTTTCACTCTTCTTTTTTGGGGACACCAACTACATGTATTTTAGATAGTTTGATATTGTCTCATAGCTCTAGGTTGCTGTTTTATTTTTTCACTCTTTTTTTGTGCTGTGTTTTTAGTTTGGATAATTTCTATTTGATAAGGGGCAGACAGAAGTGAGTTGTAGGAAAGTGAAATTAAGGGAATAGTTCTATAAAAGGGGCCCAATATGCTGACCCCTATATTCTTTCACTTTTAAAAAGCAGTTTACCTGCAGCCCTACCTGGCTTAAGTTGAGAGAATGAGTTGCATTTCTCAGGAAACTACCTATTATCTGTAGAAGAAATGCAGGCCCAAAGTAATGTTGATAAGAGGGGCACAAATTACCCTGAAAGGCAATCCAGGAGGGCATTTCTCTGACCCTGACATAACCCAGATCCCAGAATTCAGGAGATAAGGATAATTCCCCATAACCATAAAATCTGTGAGAATGGATTTCAATTAGAACCAGTCAGCACGGGCCAAAGTGACCTAGAGTTGTCATACACAATGGGACTTGAAAGTCTGATGTCATCCTGTTGTCACTCAAAAGTCAAGAGGTGAACCTGGATGAAACTTTCTGGAAACTTTCCTGAACTCCCAATAAAACTGGAGGGCAGGAGAGTCATACCATCCCTCTGCTCTCTGAGAAGACCCACTCTCTTCCTTGACTGTTTCCTTTCCCATCCTTTCTAATAAACACATGCCTGTTACTTTGAGAGATGTGTGAAATCTTTCTGACTTGATCACAGGAGCGTAGGGGAAGTGTGTGGGGGGGGGGTCTTTGCCACTGCCTCAGTTAAGGGTCCCAGCCCTTTAGCATATCAATCTAGTTTATTTAATGATTCTTTCCTCGCTGCATTCAATCTGCCAATACACCTATTAAAGTATTTCTTGGTTTCTGATACTGTATATGTATGCCCTAAAATTTCTTCTATTTGAATTTGAATCTTTCATAGTTTGTATATATCTTCTGAAATTACCCATGCTGTGGTTTAAATATAAGGAGTCCCCAAAAGTTTATGTGTGAGACAATGCAAGAATTTTCAGAGGTGAAATGATTACATTATGAGAGGTGTGACCTAACCAATGGATTAATCTTCTGATGTGGATTGACGAGGTAGTAACTGTAGGCAGGTAGGGTATGGTTGGAGGAAGTAAGTCACTGTGGGCATGACTTTGGGTTTATATTTTGTCCCTGGTGAGTGGAGCGCGCGCTCTCTCTCTCTCTCTCTCTCTCTCTCTCTCCCTGAGCAGCTTTCCTCCCCTATGAACTTTTGCAATAATGTTCTGCCTCACTTCAGACCCACAGCACTGTGGACTGTATCCTGAGACTGTGAGTCAAAACAAACTTTTTTCTTCTCTATGTTGTTCTTATCAGGTCTTTTGGTCACAGCAATGCAAAAGCTAAAGAAACACCACGTATTTTCTGTATTGTTTACCGTTCCTCTTGGATCCTTTAGCATATAACTCAGTTATTTGAAAATTCTATATAATCATTGCAACATTTCAGCAGGAATTATGTCAATTCCTTTTTCTTTTAACAATAGGTTACTTTTATGTTCATTTAGTGTGTCTTGCAGTTTTTGACTGGATGTTTAATGTGTATAGAATAATAAACAAAAAGTAAATAATATTTACCTCCCAAATGTACCTATAAGCATATACATTGATGGTTAACAAAAGTGTCAAAGTAATTCAATAATATAGCATTACTAAAATATGATACTGCAGTAGAATGCTAGTCAGCCATAAAAAGAAAAAAATCCTGTCACTTCAGACAAAACAGATGAACCTTGAGGACATTATACTAAGTGAAATAGCCCAGAATTAGAAAGATAAATACTGCATGATCTCACTAAAAGAATCTAAGGAAACTGATCTCATAGAAGTGGAGAATAGAATGTTGGTAACCAGAGATGGGGAGTGAGCAGAAGGATGGGATGGGGACAAGTTAGTCAACAGATACAAAGTTACAGTTAGAGGAATAAATTCTGGTGTTCTACAGAACAGTAGGGTCACTACAGTTGATAGAAATGTATGTTTCAAAATAGGGACAAGAGAGGAACTTCAGTGTTTCAAATGGTGGTATACACCTGTAATCCCAGTGGCTTAGGAGGCTGAGGCAGGAGGATTGCAATTCAAGGTCATCCTCAGCAAAAAGCAACAAGCTAAGCAACTCAGAGAGACCCTGTCTCTAAATAAAATACAAAATAGGGCTGGGGATGTGATTCAGTAGTAGAATGGCCCTGAGTTCAATCCCCAGTACCTGACTCCCTGCAAAAAAAAAAAAAAAAAAAAAAAGGAACAATAAAAGTTTCAGGTAACTGATATGCAAATTATTTCAATTTAATCACTATACAATGTACACATGTATTAAATATTACATTGTATCTTTGAAATGTGTATAATTATTATATATATATCAAAAGTAAGATAAAACTAAAACAATTAAAAATTTAAGTGAAAAAATGATATTGGAATAACTAGACATAGATATGCAAAAAAAGAAAAAGGAAAAATGAAGAGGAGAAAGAAAAGGAAAATAAAATGAAACTAAATTCTTAACCTTTACCCATACTTTAAAAAATAAACCTAACCTAAATGGATCATAAACTTAAATGTAAGATAAAATAATATAAAACTTTATGGATGACATATTTCAGAAAATCTTTGTAACCTTAGGTTAGGCAAATATTTCTTAGAGCATATGCACAAAAGTAAAAAGACAAATAGTGATAAATGTGACTTTGACAAAATTTCAGTGAAATTTAAGCTTTTAAAAAGACATTGTTAATAAAATGAAAAGATAAACCATTGACTAAAAGAAAATATTCTTTTTAAAATTTTTTAAATTAAATTAAATTTTTTTATTATTTTATTTTTACAGTCTGCATTGTGATTCATTGTACACAAATGGGGTACAACTTTTCATGTCTATGGTTGTACATGATGTAGATTCACACCATTCATGTAATCATACATGTATATAGATAGGGCAATGATGTCTGTCTCAAACCATACTTATATGTCAAAAGTATTATAGTTACAAAATGTAACATAATCCAGTTATAGAAGATAACTTAATTTTAAAATGATCATAATGCTTGGAAACTTCATAAATATATATAAATGGCAATAAGCACATGGAAAGGTAGTCAACATCAGTCATTTGGGAAGTATGATTTAAATCTATAACTATTGTGTGTCTACTAATTCAGTTAAAATTAAAAATGTTTTCAATACTAATCCCCAGCAAGAATGTAGAGCACTGTAATTCTCATATATTGTTCATCAAAAGTCATAATAATATAGATGCTTTATAAAACAATTTGGTAGTTTCTTATGAAATTAAATATACAGTTAACATATAACCTACCAATCTCTATTTTAGGTATTTGCCCAAGAGAAGTGAAGACCTATGTCTACACAAAGATTTGTATATGAATGTTTGTTTTAGCTTATTCCTAATAGCCCTGAAATGGAACTCACCCAAATATTTGGGTAAAAGAGTCTATATTAAAACCAACAGTCAGTAATAAAAACAAAGGAATTACTGATATATGCAAAAATAAGTATAAATTTTAAGAAGTTACACTTACAGAAAAAAGCAGACACAAAAGGTTACATATTCTATGACTTATTCTGTATTACTATATTTTAATGACATTCTAGAGAAGCATAATTATAGTGATAGAAATCAAATCAATTCTTTCCAGGGACTGGGATGGAGGCACAGTGAGTGCTAATTGTGAAAAGGTCATGAAGGGTTTTTAGGTGCAATAGAAATACTCTGTATGTTGCTTATGAGCATGATTACATGACTAGAATTTCATTCAAAAGCAATTTTAGGTAAACTATAGTTTTAGAAAATTTTTATATCTACAGAAAGTTGTAAAGATAGTTGAGTTCAGATATATCTTGCATTCAATTTCTCCTATTACTATCTTACATTTGATGAACATTTGCTATAATTGAAGAGCTGATATTTATTATAATAAAAGAAAGTCTACACACTTATTTCATCTACTGTGTGTTTTCCTTTCTCAAATCCCATACAGGATACCATAGTCCCTGTAGTTGTAATGTCTTCTCAGGCAACCCCTTGGCTCTGGTAGTTTAAGCACTTATTAAAACAGGTTACAATTTTCTTTCCAAATTTTTAAGCTTTTTAGGAAATGATTTGTTTTAATAGATACTAATATGTTCTCAGAAAAAAAGTCAGAACAATGAATTATTAAAACATGTTATGAAATCATAGCATTATAACAATTAAAAATACCACTTTCATCTTGGATGAGCTCCTTTCATTTTTTGAATTGTCTGCTTGACAGCATGCTACTCTCAAGCACATATTTTAAAACATCAGCTAATATGAACCTAATCATGAATTTCACAAGTTTTAGAGAAACTTCGGCACAGTATGAGCTGTGCCACATAGATGTTTTTGTTGTTTCTCTCCTTGTGATGTAAATTAGTATAAAAGA
>JAJEJO010052577.1:0-28153 GCA_020662805.1 Glaucomys volans
CTTAGACCCAGCAAAACTCACCTTCAGATTTGAAGATGAAAGAAAATCCTTCTGTAATAAACAAAAGCTAAAAGAATTTGCAAATAGAAAACCAGCACTACAGAACATTCTCAGCAAAATATTCCATGAGGAAGAAATGAACAGCAGCAATGTAAACCAGCATAGGGAGGAACTACCCTAAAGGAATAACCAAATGAAGGAGAAACCAAGTCAAGTGAAAAACCAAAAATAAGCCATAATGATTGGGAATACAAATCATATCTCAATAATAACCCTGAATGTTAATGGCCTGAACTTATCAATCAAAAGACATAGACTGGCAGATTGGATTGAAAAGAAAGGCCCAACAGTATTCTGCCATGAAAAGATGCATCTCATAGGAAAAGATACCTACAGACTAAAGGTAAAAGGATGGGAAAAACATTCCACACACACGGACTCAGTAAAAAAACAGGGGTTCCATATCAGATAAAGTGGACTTCAAGCCAAAATTAGTTAGAAGGGATAGTGAAGGACATTTCATTCTCCTTAAGGGAAGCATAAATCAGCAAGACATAACAATCATAAATATTTATGCTCCAAACAAAGGCACATCCATGTATGTCAATCAAATCCTTCTCATCCCCAGGAACCAAATAGACCACAACACAATCATACTGGGTGACTTTAACACACCCCTCTCACCATTGGACAGATCTTCCAAGCAAAAACTGAACAAAGAAACTATAGAACTCAATGACACAATCGCTACTTTAGACTTAACAGACATATATAGAATATTCCATCCATCAAGAATTGAATACACTTACTTCTCAGCAGCACATGGATCCTTTTCTAAAATTGACCATATGTTATGCCACAAAATTCTCTGGTTCTTTATGAAACCTAAAAAACATAGTCTGGCTCTAGTCCTCCACATGCCAATCAGCACTAGTCCTTGGTCCACCCATGTCACTTGGATTGGTGCTTATCATCTGACCTCCCTCCAACCCACTGTCCCCACACTCTCCAGCTTATGGCGACCACTATTCTACTCTCTACCTGTATGATGTCAAGTTTTGTAGCTTCTGCTCTTGAATAAGTACTTGTGAAAATTATCTTTCTGAGCCTGGGTTATTTCATCATCCATCATGGCACCAGTTCCATTCATGGGGCCACAAATGATGCAATTTTCTTCTTTTTTATGGCCAAATAATATTCCACTGTGTGTACATAACACATCATCTTTATCCATTTATCTGTCATTGGATGCCTCACCTTATTCCATATCTTGACTGTTGTGAATAGTTTTCCATCAGAGTACAGGTTGTTGTAGCCTACTTTGTTCTCCTCATGAACACTGATTTCATTTCCTTTGGGTGTATACCCAAGTGGCATCAATAGATCCTGTGTATTTCTTTTCTAATCACTGGATGAGCCTACACCTCATTATCATAATGGCTGCACTAATGTACACTCCTCTTTCTCCTCTTCCTCATCCTTACTTGTTGCCTTTCTGTCAATACCCATTTTCACCAGGGTGAGGTGGTATGTCACTGTGGATCTCATTTTCATTCCCTTGATGATGAGAAATGCTGAGCATTTTTTCTAATACTTGTTGGTCATTTGTTTATCTTCATTTGAAAAATATCTTTTCAAAAAATTTACCTACCTAAATCAGATTATTTCCTGCTTGGCTGCTAAGTTTTAGTTCTTCATATATTCTGTGTACTATTCCCATTCCAGATGAATAGTTCACAAATTTGTCCTCCTGTTCCACAGGTTTTCCCTTCATTCCATTAATTATTTCCTTCATTGTGCTGAAATTTTAATAGGATCCAGTGCTAGAAACAGGTGTGTAACTGCCTGTGAAAGTGAGTGCCTTGGTGTGGGCTCTTGAAATTTGACAGCAAAGAGAAAAATCTTGGTGCATTCCATTGATTGTGGAGATGGAGAAAGCAAGGGAAGCAGACCACGCAGGCTCCTGGTGCTTTGTTGACTGAAGGGGAATCTGTCCTCCAAGGGTTAAAAGTGAAAGAGTCACAGTGTGGCACAGAAGGCTGCACCCTGAAGATGGACAGCTTATACACAGAGGTTACATGGAGCCTGTAGGACAAGCTGGCCTCAGAGAAGTCCCTGGCTACATTCCTCAGCAACTTCTGAGTGCTGTGGCCTGGAGGCATTTTAAGGAGCATCCTACTGACAGAGTCTGAGCATCTGGGGGCATTAAAAACCCAGCACATCACATCCCAGTGTCCCCTTGGATACCCACTGCATTGATCAGACAGCCAGTCACCTCAAGAGACAGTCTTGGCTTGAGGAATGTCTCTGACTGATGCACTGAGCATTCTACAGTTTGGGGAGCAAGGTGCAGAGGAGGGAGGGAGGTGGATTGCACAGCAGGTGAGAGACACTGGCCCCAGTGACCTGAGGTGACACCAGTCACAATGATTTTAAATAGGAACCATGTCTGAAGGTGTGGGGATGATAGTGAATCAATGCATCAGCCCCAGGATCCATCTTCCACTACAGAACCTGGAAGTTCTACTGATCCCCACCCTCAGAGGCATCCTGGAGATCCCCAAGCTTTTGATGGTTGCCTGGCACCGGGAAAACAGACAAAGAGCCTACAGAGCAAATACATGCCCAGAGAGTCAACATTCACATCAGTTAGAATTGGGTGCTTAATGGAGATCTTTCACCTCGGGTTCACTCAGTCTCGGGGTAACAGCACAGTGCCAATGCCAGCCACTGGGAACTGGTGAATAAACAAGAGAGTTTCAAGCTCTTTGTTAGTTCATTCATTTAGGGAATGTTTCGTCCTTAAGTAGATAGTCACAGTTTATTACTTGTTTACACTCATGCTAATCAGGGTTTGGAATGGTGCCCAATCAGGTAACATCCAGGTATGCAAAGTAAGGATTGTACCTCATCCAGTCATGTTTCCACTAATGTCTACTTGTGTCTTTACTCAGGGTCCAATCTGGACCCCCTAAGGTTACCCTGGCAAGAGGTATGCTAATTATGGGAGAGTTAGTCAGCTCCACTGGCCTGCTGCAGCAGAAAGCTCCTTCCTACAGGTTTTCCTGTCAGGCATGCATGAATGTACGTCTCCCTTACACATTCGAGGCATTCACTGCTGCCAGCCAAGTGCCAGGGGCTTCTCCCATAGGTGCTCACACCTCAACACTTACCGTGGTCATAGGAACAGACCAAACACCCTCGGAGGGAGGGTTCCTCTGGCAGCCAACAACCCATCTTTAAAATTACTGCAAGAAGCACGGGGTGCACCCGGAACCCCACCCCATCTCATAGGTGAAACCAGAGAGAAATGACAGAAATTGCAGTTACAAGCCACCAGCCCACTCTCACCTCTCAGATTCCAGCCTCAGAGGACCTGGAGAGGTGTGTGAGATCACCTTGACTAGGAGGAATCTTTGACATTTTTTATTGTCTACTCTAGATTATATTATTATTATTGTATTGTTTTAATTTTTTCTTTTATTTTTTGCTCTTTTATTTTTAATTTGATTTTTTCTTTTTTCTATCATCTTTAAAATTATTTTCTCCTTTCATTTATTTAAAGATATCTGTATTTATTCTATTTTATTATTTCTCTCTTCTTCCTTTTTCTCTTCTTTCTCCCTTTCCCCCTCCTCCTCCTCTCCCCCCCCCTTCTCCTCCTTTCCAGGGTTTGGATTGAACAGTCTCCTGTGTACAGGCAGATGCTCTGCCTCTGAGGACAGTCCCAACTCAGGTGGGAGAGACGAAGCCCAGCTACAGCTACAGCCACAATCTGTTCAAAACTTCACTGACACTTCTAACTAAAAGTTTCCATCTAAAAAAGGGGACATAAGCTCCCAAATGTTGACCAATCCAAAGATGGGCACAGTTAGGGGCACTTGAGGCCTGACTCCTGGACAGATACCCCATAGTAGCAGCGGAGTGGAATAATACCACCATTGGTGACATCACATCAATGTGGGTTCCCTACATCAGTTGTAGCTGGTCAGATCCCAAGGACTGAATCATGTAAAGGAGAGTCTCACAGAGAGGGAGCTGTGACTCTAGTCCTTGACCCTCCCTGTGAAGTACCAGTCTTCAGAGGACAGGAACTGCAGGTCGCTCAACACAAATGGAGGACCAGCATCAGAATCAACGTCAAGGAACAGCTGTTATCAACAGTGCCTGTGGAAATCCCCAAATCCTCAGAGTGGCCACCACTGTCATAATAGGAGTAACCACACAGGGTGCATTCCACTACCTGCTGTCTATACCACGTCTGCCTGAAGTACCTAAGTGTCTCCACTCTTACAAGTTTTGCAGAGAAAGTGGGTCTCTCCTACCCTGATACGGTTCCCTCTGTACCCAAAACAATGAATCAGAAGCAGAGAAGCTGCAGGGAGGTCACCCCATGCTGTCCAGGGGGAAGTAGACCTGACATTGCACAGTGAACCACTACAAGTCACATTGTGAGAAGCTTCACACCATGAAGGCCTTGCATGAACTTGGAAGAGGTATCTCCCCAAAAGATGTGCAAATATCAACATAGAAAGCTAAGAAATATGAAAATAGAAGGGAATATGGTAACTCCTAAAATTGGTAACTCCAGAGTGAGGGGCTGCAGGGCTTCCTGCAGTGCTGGGTGGGTGGCTGTCTCTGAGCCTGTTCTGCTCAGCATGGAACCTGCTGCACAGTGGTGTCTGTTTCTCCCAAACATTGTAGGAGAATTACTTTGGGTGTCTTTCAGGGGAGCTCCTCCCACTCTGAGCCACCACTCCCTGGATGCTGCCACTGACTGTTACTTGTTCAACTCTCTTCCAGAAACGGGTGTTTGTGGTGCTCAGCTGCTTGCTCTTCTCCCACAGTCCCATCCTCTCCTGGTGTTTTCTTTTTATCTCCCTGCTCTCAAATATCCTTGGTAAACTCCTTCCCATTTCTTCCAATGGCTGATTCTCTGATGACAGTGCTCAGTCCTTGTCCCAGCACTTTCTCTATAAAATTCTATCCTTTGTTTCAAATAGTATGTCTTTTTGTTTTCATGATTCATATTCTTTATGTATCATCTCTATCTCTTGTTGATTTGCATTAGACTTGCTTTTAATATTCTCTTCATATTATATTATTGCCTTTACTTCTTTGAAGAGCTTAAATATACTTCATGTGAATTCACACTGAGATGGCCCCATTGGTGGGTTTTGCTCTCTAAGTGAAATCATCTCTTAACTGTACATTGCTCACATTTTCTTTTAAATCTGTCCCATGCACAGTGGATCCTTTTTAAATTTAATTTTGTTTCAGCTTTTGCAGTGGTGAGGATCAAAACCATTGTCTTATGCATGACAGGCTAGTGCTGCACCACTGAGCTGCATCCTCAGCTCTGTGCCCTGGAACTTACTTTGCCATCTCCGGTGAAGGATGTTCTTAGCTCCCTCCTTCAATCTAGCACTGCTGTGTCTACCTTTCACCAGGCTTCATAAAACTCCATCCCAAAACTTGGACATATGTGAATGCTCAAAACAGTTTTACAATGCTGAAGCAGACTGAGAATAATCTGAGCTCTGGGTTCTGCAGCTCAAGTTCTTAGACCTACCACTTCTTAGATCAAAGAGCTCTATCCATGACCCAGCATTCTCTATAGTCTCACATCAGAGTAATGAAGCTCCTGGTCTCACACTCATTCCTATGCTCGCTCAAAATTAGACATATTCTAGAACCCAGCATAGGAACCAATCTCTTATTGGGAAAATAGTACAAGCAGAATTAGTAGGTAACATACTGGGATGTGTTTTGGCTGTTATCCCATTTTAATATAAACACAAAAAATGGGCAGAAATTGTCTGATAGAGAAATGGATCATCACAATAGATTAATTCATGGTAACTGAGGAACAGTGTAGGAAGTCATGCATTTGAACCAAAATATGCAACTTAGCTTCTGCCTTGGTATTGAGGCCCTGGCTTGGAATTTCTGGATTCAGTGTGAGTAGTGGTTCCACAGGCAATGAGGAACACACACTCTTGTGGGTTCTGCGCATAGGACTGGTGTGCAGATATGTGTGGGCCATGCAGGGGATGTTCCATGGATGCCCTGGACCCTGGATAAGTGAGGAGGCCCCTCCCCATCATGGGCAGTGGTGGACACCATGTCTGAGTATTTCTGATGTGCTCTGCCTGACATGTGCCCTCTCTGACCTTTCCACTCATAAGTTGCTTTGCCTCCTCTGGGGCAATGCACTTTCTTCATTTCAACTGAAGCTGGCACAAAGCATCTTTAACCCAGGCTTGGGACAAATTCTGCCCAAGAGGAATTTGTCCCTGGAGCCTTGCTATCTGTGGACTTGGATGAAATTATATCACCTGCCGTGGAGAGGATGATATCCACACATGTTTCCAACTTGTGTTTTTCACCTGGGTGAGGACCTCTGATGCAGAGCCCCAGGGCAAAAAGTGCTCCAGATTCCTCCAGGGAAGAGGAGGAGGCAGGGAAGAAAGGGGTTGGGGGCAGGAGTGTGGTCTCTCCAGCCCACACCATAAGGATCCCTCAGAGATGCAGGTGCACCTGCCCCTGTGCTGTATGTCCACCTGGCTTACAACCTTGGCATGTCAAGTCCCGTCTGCGGGGTTCAGGGCTTTGCAGGTGCATCTAAGATGTTGGTCTTAACTTCTGCCTTGTTGATCCTGAGGTTCTCTCTCGTTTTGTGCACATTAAGGATTCCCAGATGCTTGAGGGATAATGATAACGTATACAAGGATGGAGACGTGTTGATCAGTGGTTTCTTTTCCCTTTCCACATTTCAATACAAGCTGGACAGTGAATTGACAGGCAAGGCAAATTTTTCCCTGCGGTAAGTTCCATTCTCATTCATATATTTTCTGTGTGCTTATCAGGATGAGTAATGCTGAGGAGTCTGGAAGGACAGAGCCACACTCTCTTGTCCTGTTTTTCCCAATCTAACCAGGGACACACCCTGGGTTCTTAATTTTCTTGCTGAATCCTTGTCCCCTTTCAAGGGATAAGAGAGGGTTTTGTTTTTTTTCCTGTTAGCTCCCCTTTTCACATCTGGCAGCTGAGAGAGACAGCAGTCTCCACCTTGGTTCATTGTCTCTGTCCGTCATGAGAGCTGTCAGGTCATGGGTTCAAGTGATGCCCCTTAAAAAAGAAGCCCAAGCACTGCCCTGGCTTCAGCACTAAGACACTGCCACACATGGTCACTTCCACAGAGCTGAGGGTCTGCTGAAATTTCTCCCATCAGCATATAATGCCTAATTCCCGGACAGGGGGCCACCGTTATTCATTCCCCATCCCCTCGGGCAGACTTCTTACTGTGAATGTTTAGTTTTCCTTTTGAACAATCTGTACATCATCATTTCATGCCAGAGGTGCTCCCTGCCCCCAAGAGCTGGAAATCAGGACAGGAAGGAGATCCCTGAGATTTTTATGCCCTCCAATGTGATCCTGCTTCAGTTGGATGCACGCCTATCTTTAGACTTGGATATTATCCGTGTCAGTCCCATAGCCCATGCTCCAGTTAATAAATAAATGATGCCAAATTTCAGGGGATTCCAGCTGGTGCTGCAGTGAGTAGGAGCAGGACCCTGAAGGTATTGATTCCCCACATCCCTGATCAGCCCTGGAGTGCCAGGTGTGCCAGTGGTAGCTGCCCACATTTGGGAACAAGGATATCTAAGTTTTGTTCTATTTTATTGCACATTGACAATTTATATTTTATGTTTTTAGAGAGTACAAAATGATGTTTGATATACGTATGTGATGGGGTGTTATGCATCAAATGCTATCATCTTAAGTAATTATCTTTTTTTGGTAAAAACCATGTTTTAAATATTCTGAGGCTCTCTTGCTAAGTGCACTCTAGAAATGTCCTTGACATTTTCTCCAGCTGTGTAGGGGTTAGTATTTCTTTCACACCTAATTAAAATATTTTTGGCTTGATTGGATGTGTGCAAATGTTTTCTCATTAATCATAGTTATTGTCTATAGATAATTCTATCATACATATTCTGTTAAGAATATATTCTTGGAAGTATTGCTCTTTACTATTCTGTTTAATTATAGACGTTTCATGTTTAAAAGAACATTTTTAATTTTGAGGAAAAGATATATTTTGTTGTCAATTATTGTAGAAATTTTCATGATATTTTTCCTCATTTTAAATATTTTTTTGAGTGTCTCATGTTCAAGGTAGAAAAAAACAGGAGCTTTCAGATAGAGTGAAATCTCACCAGTTTTTGTTTTATTTTTTATGTGTTTTAGTCAATCTAAATTTTTTTTAAATAGACAAAAGTTAATTTTATTTTTTTAATTAATTAATTTATTTTTTATTTTTACAGACTGCATTTTGATTCAATGTACACAAATGGGCCACACCTTTTCATTTCTATGGTTATGCACAATGTAGATTCACACCATTCATGTAATCATACATTCACATAGGGTAAGGTTGTGCTCATTTTAGTACTTTTTTTTCTTCAAGAACATTTAAAAGCCTCTGGGTTTTATTTTGCATTGATATGAGCATATAAACAGCCTTGTACATCATAATCATTTGCTTTCACCACTGAGTAAATTATTTCTAACTTACTTAATCCAACCTTCTGATGCAGAAAGCACTTGTGCATACACACAGGTCATTTCTCTATTTTCCAATTTATCCTATTGATGCATCTGTTTTCTGATACCATTGCTGCCTTCAAAATGTTGTAGTAATTGATGTTATCTTCACATTCTCTCCTTATTATTTTTAATTCTTTTTATTAAATTTTCTATATATTTTAAATATTTTTATTTGTTCTAATTAGTTATATGTCACAGTAGAATGCATTTGTGCATTTTGATAAACTATAAATAAATGGAGTATAATTTCTCATTTTTCTGATTTTACATACTGTAGGATCACATCTGTCATGCAGTCATACATGTACATAAGGTAATAATGACTGTTTTCCTCTACTATCCTTCCCAAACCCATAACCCATCACTCACCTCTTCCTAATATAAAATAACTCTATTTTTCCCTAGTACCGTCCCCCACTTTATTATGAATTAGCATTCATGTGTCAGAGAAAATATTTGGCCTTTGGTGTTTTGGGATTGGCTTATTTCTCTCAGCATGATATTCTCCAACCCCATGCATTTACCAGCAAATGCCATAATTTCATTCTTCTTTAAACTGAGTAATATTCCATCATTACAAATGTTATTTATCCATTCAGCTATTGAAAGGCACCTAGGTTGGTTCCATAGTTGAGCTATTGTGAGTTAAGCTGCTATTAACATTTATGTTATTTTTTCACTGTAGTATGCTGATTTTAAGTCTTTTGGTTATAAACTGAGGACTGGGATAGCTGAGTGAAGAGGTGGTTCCATTCCAAGTTCTCTGAGATATCTCTATACTGCTTTCCATAATGATTGCACCAATTTGCATTCTCACCGGGAATGCATGTGTGTACCTTTTTCCTCACATCCTCACCAACATTTATTGTTGCTTGTATTCTTGATAATTGCCATTCTGACTGGAGTAAGATAAATCTTTCAGTAGTTTTGATTTGCATTTGTGTAATTTCTAGAGATGTTGAACAGATTCATGTTGCCAGAATACTAAGCAAATTTTGCTGTTACTTTGTAAAATACTTTTTGCAACCTCTTGCCAAGATATGCTTTTGGAAGCACTTTCTGGAGAATAGTGACATCTTGTAACATGGTTTTAAACCTTTTAGGGTTTTAGTAAAATTTTATGTTTTTATCTAAGAAGTCCTTGTAATTTTTCTTATGTTTCTTATTACATTACAAATATGCTCCTATTAGCATTGACTGCTAATTCTAATAGTCATTGATAATTGCACAGTTTTGTAGTACTTGGTTGGCTTCTGAGGACCTTTCTTCTTTCTCTTCCCTTTCATGTTGTCCATGCATTGCCCAGGTGAACAAATACTGCAGCCTGCAGCCTGTTATTGTTACTGTTTCTATTCTCATTTGCCTGTCATCTGTGACTATGATTCAATTGTTAACAGGAATGATTATCTGATTTTATGGGAATGGGACTGACACAGATTTTTCATCGTCTTCCAGCAACAGGAGGTCCCAGAGCCAACAGTGCAGATGTCAATGTTCATAGCATTGGCTCTGGTGTGGGGTGGCAGAGTGCCTGTCTGTGCAGAGCACTGCTGGAAGGGTGTGACCTTACATGCCCAACACCCTCCAGGGCATGTGCCACAACACACTTGCTATGGGTGTTAATTTGGAAGTGTTTTATTTTTATCATTTAATTTTATTTTTAATTTGCAAAGTTACATGCATTTAATTTTGTGCAGTGTGACTCTTCATTATATGTTTTTGACATGGAATGATTTTCAAGCTAATTAGCATATCCATCACCTCAAAAGCCTCTCAAAGTTGATGAGTTAGGACAGCGTTACAGTTTTAGTTGTTTTGTTAAAAACAGTGTAAAGAAAATATCCTCCAACAGAACTAATATTGTTACTCAGAAATAGATACTTTTATAAAATATTTTCTATACTTCAATGAACATAATGGTATTGTTTTCTTTGGAAATAGATATTAATGTGTTGACTTACAAAGAATATCTAAGATTCTATGCAGGACTATCTTTGTTCTAATTTAAATATGAATGTTGGCAGCAAACTTGTGAATTCCATCAATAACAGATGGAATAACATGTTTCATCTTTTACTATTTTTTGTTTTATTTAAAAGATTCTTAGAAGACTGATGATCTATTCTTGAGTTTTGTAAATATTTTTATCTGAAATCCATGTAGGCATACTCAGAATGTGGACTTTTTTTCTTAAAACCTCTATGGAAACCATGTATCTCTTATTTGCATGTTTTTCTCTCTTTATTTTATATTTGTGTGAATTTATGAGACTACATTTCTATTTTAAAATTTCACAGTCTTTTCCCTGAAGTGAAAGAAATGGATTTGCATTTGCCTGGGTGACTTCATTTATAATATTGCCAGCATTTGCTTTCCCTAAATTCTTTTTCTTCGTTAGACTTGCCTGAGTAATGTCAATTATATTAATTTTTAGCAAGAACCATGTTTTCTGATTATTTTTCTTTTAGATATCTTTGATATGTTTTTGCTTACTTTTTCATTCTCCCACATCCTCTCCTGAACTATTTCAAACTTACTTTATTGCTTGTTTACTTATGTTTGAGTATCAGGCTTAATTCACATGCTTATACTCTTACCTTGTTTTTACTATTCAAGAAATATAATGCTAAGAGATTTCCTTTTGAATCAGACATTTTCATTCACCTTATACTTTCCCCCTCCCTTTCTATCTCTTGGACTCCTTGTTGCTACTTTCTCATTGATGATGTCATGCTTTGGATATGATATGTCCCCAAAAGTCTCATTTTAGGCAATGGAGCAAAGTTCAGAGGTGAAATGATTTGATTATGAGAATGGTGACCTAATCAGTGGACTGTTCCACATGATGGATTAATAGTTTGGAGGGACTACTGTGCTGAGTGGTAGTTACTGACAGGGGGAGTGAGGGGAGGCAGTAGGTCCTGGGGGCGTGCACTTGGGATTCATATGTTGTCCCTGAAGTGCCTCCCCTGTCCTTCCTGTCATGAGCTCAAGAGGCTGGACTTCTTCACTGATGTTCTCCCTCAACTGAGGCCCAGAAGAATGGAACCAAGCAACCAAGGACTGAACACCTGAAACAAAAAACCCAAGATATACTTTTCCTCCTCTAGTTAGCTCTTGTCAATTATTTTTGTCACAGCTAGGCAAGGGTAATTAACACAGTTAATTTCAGTATTAATGAGGATTTTTTAGTGTGTGGTTTAACAAACTTTCAATTTTCCCTACTCATATGATAAGCTCCTGAATCAGAATTTCTGTGGCTCTACCAAGGATAGATAGATCTCAATCTCTCTCTCTCTCTCTCCCTCTCTCCCTCTCTCTCTCCCTCCCTCCCTACCTCCCTCTCTCTCCTGGTCGTTTTATAAATATTCCTTTCCTTTTGAAAATTTCATAAATATGAGTTATGCATCACAGTTATTGTTGGATTACATATTATATCATTTTAATATTATGTAGCCTCAGATACAAAGGAAGAGAAGGAGGAGGAAGAGAGAAAAAAAGTTATGTTATTTGCTTTAGCTACAAATTTAAAGTCCTAACAGAAGCCATGTGTAGGTACAGATTAACTTGAATGGGCATTCATCCTTAATTAGGAAACTGACTCAGACACTTCAAACTGCTATACCAGCATATTATTTGTGTTTGTTGTGGCTTAAAGAACAAATGTCTATTTTTCACAGGTGTAGAGTATAGGAATTCCAAGATCTGTGCATGCCAGATGCATCCTATAGTGAGGGCCTCCTTCCCAGTTCATGATGCTAGACAGTCCTCTCACTGTTTTCTCTTCCTGCAGAGATGAAGCAATCTCTTTATGGGTTTTCAAAATAGCACTCATCCCACTTCTGAGAGATTTGCCCTCATGAATATACTTAATCCTGGTTA
Organism: Glaucomys volans; assembly: GCA_020662805.1. Classification (NCBI taxonomy): domain Eukaryota; kingdom Metazoa; phylum Chordata; class Mammalia; order Rodentia; family Sciuridae; genus Glaucomys; species Glaucomys volans. Next base: position 12,496 of record JAJEJO010052577.1, read on the forward strand.
ACTCCCAAAGATCTCATGTCCTAACACCATCACTTTGGGGTAATAGTCTCAATATGGGAATTTTAAGGGGAAAAAATACCCCATTCATACAAGATATTGCATTTGGTTTAAAGAGAATCATGGATGGAGTCTTATCCCTAAAGACTCCTCTGCCATCTGTGCAGGTTGCAACCCAAGAACTACCAGTATGTCCTGGGATTGGTTATTGCCATTGAGGAGATCAACAGGAACCCCCATCTTTTACCCAACATGTCTCTGGGATATGAATTTCATAGTGTTGTGCACAATCATCGGTTGACCATGAAGAGCACCCTCATTTGGGTCACAGGGCTGGGGATGGCCATCCCTAATTATACCTGTAGGAAAGAAAGCAAATCTGTAGCATTACTTACAGGAACAGCATGGACATCTTCTGCCCAAGTTGGGACACTATTGGAGCTCTACAGATTTCCACAGGTGAGGGTGGGTGGGAAGGGATGAGATCATTTTCCTTTGGTGCCTTTCTCAGGGGCCTAGGGACAGTGAAAGGAGAAGACTGTGTATGTCTGTACCAAAGTGTTTCAAAGGATAAGGACTTGGAGACTGCGGGGGTATCCACATTTGTTTTCTTTGGAATAGAGGAGAAAATAGATCAAAGGATTTTCCAGAGGTCTGACACTAGTCAGTATTCTTACAGGATATGGAATTGGGAGATGATTAGAAAAAAAATGACAAGCAAATTTTAAGTTCCACCAATTCAAACTATTGTAGAACACCTTTCAGTTCAAGAGGGCACCTGGTGCCAATCCACTTCCTCATGTGGCTTCCATGTTCTTCCCCCTCAGCTCACCTTTGGGCCTTTTGAACCTATCCTGAGTGACCCTGGCCAGTTTCCTTCTCTCTATCAGATGGCTCCCAAAGACACATCTCTGGCCCTTGGCATAGTGTCCTTGATGGTTCATTTCAGCTGGAACTGGGTGGGGCTGGTCATCTTAGAAGATGAGAAAGGCATTCAATTTCTCTCAGAGTTGAGAGGAGAGATGAACAGGAATGGAATCTGCATAGCCTTTGTCAATATGATCCCATCGAGTGTGTCACTATACCTAAAAAGGACTTATGTGTATTACAACCAGTTAATGACTTCCACAGCAAATGTCATCATCATTTTTGGTGATATGGACTCTGCCCTGGGGATGAGCCTTAGAACATGGGACTATTTGGACACTTGGAAAATCTGGGTCACCACTTCTCAGTTGGATGTAATGTCAAGTGAGAGCCATTTCATCCTTGATCCATTCCATGGCACACTCATTTTTTCACACCACCATGGGGAGATTTCTGGTTTTAAACATTTTATCCAGACAGTTAATCCATCCAAATATCCAGAGGACACATACCTTGCTAGGTTGTGGTGGATGCATTTTAACTGCTCAGTCTCAAAGTATGACTGCAAAACATTGAAGAACTGTTCTTCCAAAGGCTCCTTGGCATGGTTACCTTTGTACCACTTTAGCCTGGCTGTGAATGAAGGGAGTTACAATATATACAATGCTGTGTATGCCGTGGCCCATGCCCTTCATGAGATGCTTCTTCAACAGGAGGATGTGCAACCGGTGAAGAATGGGAAAGGACCAGTGTTCTGCCCCTGGCAGGTAATGTCTCCAATTAGGTGGTGTGAACTTCACCAGTGGTGTGAACTTCACCAAAGTGGAGTCCTATCCTGAAGGATTCCACAGGGGTTCAAACCAAGCCCTGTAGGATCCTCTCCCCAATCTCAAGCACTTCTGTGCTGTTTTCACTGCCAGCAGGTAAAACTATGCATGATTAGTGAACAAGAACCAGATTCCAGTGGGAAGGTAGAAAGGATCCAGGAATGAACATCATCAGTGTTTACTTAGAGAGCACCTCAGGACCCTGCCCAGCTATTGCTCTTAACAGGAGAAACCCACTGCTTCCAGGAAGTCCTTAATTGACAAGTTGAGAACTAACTCTTTAGTTGCCTAAGGGATTCTGAGCAAAATGAATGATTTGCATAAGTGGTCTCATGCAATTCTCCAACCACTGTAGGCACTGTGGGCTGACCTGGCTCACAGGTGCTCTGAGAACAAGGAGAGGAAATGGTTATCATAGTTTATCTGAATAGCATGCCCACTGACCACTCAGGTGTGCATGTGTTTGGGTGTTTCCTCCTGAGTCTGACTGATATTGTAGAGACATTAGGATATACTAGTTCTCCATGTTTTACTCCATCACATGCCTGTAGTGAAGTAGAATTTTAAAGAAGAGATTAAAAAAAGGGGTGAATTCCCTAATCCTGGTTTCCTCCTAACTCTGGGACACTCTTCATAACTTGATGCCTCTCTTTCAGGTGCACCCCTTCCTGAAGAACATCACATTTAACAATCCTTCAGGAGACCCAGTGAGTATGAATCAGAAAGGACAATTGGACCGAGAGTATGACATTCTTAACTTTTGGAATTTTCCAGAAGGCCTTGGACTCAAGGTTAAAGTTGGAACGTTTTCCCCATATTTACCACATGGTCAGCAGCTGTCTCTATCTGAGGACAAGATAGAGAGGGCCACAGGAAGCAGACAGGTGTGTTGGACCTAATCATAACTATTTGCGTTAAGCATAAATAACCATGGTGTCATGGTGGGTTTTGTGGCTCTGCAGAGCTTACTAAAAAGCAAGTTTGGCTATTTAATAACTCAGTGTCATGTTTCCAATATTTTCTTAGTAAATTTCTTCTGGGTGGGAAACAAACAGGTGCATTCGACCCTAGGTTTCTAAATGATCATAAGTATCACATTTGCAATGTAGTTGGCATCTGATCAATTAATTTTGTGTGGATATCTATTAACTATGTTAATTTGTGGTCCAGTACTCTAAAACATTACAGTTTTTGTGGGACTGGGTCAAAGTCCTCTACTGCCAACACATATCTGATTTTCCTAGACTCCCCACTCAGTCTGCAGTATGAGTTGTAGACCTGGATTCAGGAAGTTCCCTCAGGAGGGAAAGGCTGCCTGTTGTTTTGACTGCATTCCCTGCCCAGAGGATGAGATTTCCAACCAGACAGGTGAATGCATGTCTTAGGAGAAATGTCTGAGGTCTTCTGTATCCCCCACCCATGCTATGAACTAGAAAGGATCTAGGAGATAATAGCAGAGACAGAATTCTTCCTTCCTTAAGTTGATAATTCACTTGTTGTAATATTTAATAATGCCCTCTGCAATGACACTCCTTGTGCCTTGAAGTACACTCTTTGATTCCTTGTTCTAGGCCCACTGCAGACAGTACTGTCTCAGGAAGTCCCTTTGACAGCCTAAAAGTAACCTCAGTTTCCTCTACATCCATATGTGCAGCAAATTATAATTTATTTGTCTACTTTTCATCTTCCTTCAAACTGCATGGAGATTTCCAACTAGCACATTGAAGGCACAGATCTATACCTCCTTAATTTCCCTGTGCTCACCACTGTTATTGATACAGAGCAGGCTCTCAGACAGGCTACTTTTGATAGAAGAAAATGTATTTTGGCAGTGTGTGCTTGCTGTGGTGGAGGCAAATCCTCAGTGGGCAAGTGTATTTCCTGTTCTCCAGTTTACAATGTGTAGGGAAGATGGTGTATAGAGATGAGAATCCAATGTAGAGCCATCAGTTTACAATATACACATGCATAGAGACTTGCAGGATGAATTCAATTGTGCCATCCACATGTTTTAGGAAGGTGTAGGGAACCTCTTGAAAGTGGTGGTAGCATTAGCACATCAGATGACCAAATGGTGGATTTTTAGAAATGGGTAAACAGTGGGATTTTTAGAAATGGGTAAATATGGGCAATTATGACTTCATGTACTGTTCAGAGAACCTAAAAAAGATACTCAGTGTGATAGGTAAACAGAGAAGGTGGGTATGGGTGTTCAGATTTGATGTAAAAAGGGCTGATAGACCACAATCTTTGTCTGTTTTTTTGTGGTGATTGGGATTGAACCCAGGGCCCTGTGCATGCAAAAGCATGCACCCTACCAAGTAAACTGTATCTCCAGCCCTGGTAGACTCCTATTGAAGAGTCTGTGTACAATAGCTCTCATCTTGGAGTCACTCATATTTGTGGTAATAAATCACCTCTAGAATGGGAATTTTGTCATTTTATTATTGTTTTTGTTATGTAGTTTAGCTTCACAACATACTAGTATGATTTCAATTCATTTAAAATATACTGAATTTCAATTCATTTAAAATATACTGAATCTGACAATATGTTCCAGCATATGGTCAATTTTCATAAAGGTTCTATGTATGTGCATATTGGGTATACAGTAGGTTCCGGGTATATTCCAGGCACACATATAAAGAACACAGCTGCAGCTGGCTGCAGTGGCACATAACTATGACCTCAGATTCTCTGGAAGCTGTCTTAGAAGGACTGCAAGCTCAGGCCAGCCTCAGCAACTTAGCAAATCGGTGAGACCTCATCTCAAAAACAACAAAAACCTAAACAAACAAACAAACAAAATCATATCCCACCAACTGAAATTCCTACCTGGTTGAAGATTTTAAAATACACTTCAAAGCAAAACCCACAGGTTATAGAAAACATAACAATGTGTCTCAAATTTAAAATGCTACTTCATGTCTGGTGGGGTTCATCTAAAGTTATTTTTACAAAGAAATATCCTGTATATATAGAGATGATTGATAGATGGATAGGTAGATTGATAAATAATAGAGATAATATTTATTATTCACATTTACATGATAAAGAGTGACAATTTTATGTCATTAGAGTACATTGCAAACTTCAAAAAAGTCAGCAAACTAAACACAAAGAGAACAGAAGAGATGAAATGATACATTTAAGAAAACATAAGAGAATAAAAGGCAAACGAATTCAAAGTTTATTTTATTAAAAGAAAATTGACAAACCACTATGGAGATTAAAGAAAAAATGCAAAAATTAGTGATATTAAGACTGAAAGTGGGTTATTGATACAGATAAAAAATTAAGGTGATGAAAATAAGTTCTAAGTTCATATTAATATGTCTAAAATATTAGACAAATTGTACAAATTCCAGGTGAATAATAATTATTACAATGTCCCAAGAAGAAGAAAAAATTCTGAGTTGCCTATAGTTGTTCAATAAACCAAATACATAGTTTAAAAATTCCCACAAATTTTACAGTTGACAGATTTACTGGTGTGTTTCAGCAGACATTCAGAAGGACTTGATACCTGTTTAGTCAGACTTCTCAGGAAAATGCAAATCACAAATATAACAAGATGCCTTTATGCCCAAGTTAGAATGGCTGTTATCAAAAACAAGACATTTTACACTGCCAAAGCATGGGAGGAGGGGCGGGAAAGGGGAAGACTGGGGAATGAATGAGCACACTCTGTTATGTGCATCGTGTCACAGTGAACCAGGCTGGTGTGTATGACTGTAATGCACTAATAAAAACAACTGAAACCCAATCACAAAAATGCCAAGGAGGATGTGGAGGAGAAGGAGCTCATACACTTCTAGTGGTGATAAAAATAAGTACAGTCTCCATGGAAAGCCGTTCTGAGGTTCCTCAAATCAAAATTAAAATAGAACTACCAATAATCCAGGACTGAGAGGATAAAGTGAGTATGTTTAAACTGCACTCCTGTGCTCTGCAGTGTTCACAACAGCCAAGATGTGGAACCAGCCTAGGTGCCCATCAAGATGGATGGACCCCAACTGCAGCACCCATGCACCACCCAGTCATCACTCAACCATAAAGACAGTCAAGCCCTGTTCTTTGCAGGGAAATGAATGGAATTGGGGGACAGAATCAAGCAAAGTAAGCCAGACACAGAAAGACAAGGACCACATATTGAGTATTAGATGTGGAAACTAACCTGTCCTAAAGGTGGGACAGGGGTTAAGTACTGGAAAGGGTGCTGGAGTAGGGGCTGGAAAATGAGATGGGTGGGTGGGCATCATTCACTCCCCACCATGCTTTTCTGGAATCATCATAGTGAATCCTGTTAGAAAGTATAGTTAGGTGGTGTTAGCAAAAAAGATGTCAAAGAGTAGGAAACATGGGAGCGTTCCATCTTCCCCTCCTAATAGCTTAATCTTGGTCCCTGAATGGACAAGATCATGACAGGAGAAGGAATATAGAGGTCATTTTCCTTTTCAGACTAAATTCACATATCATACAAAAGCTAAATGCAGCTATGTTTTATAAAGATGTTCCATCATAACTGAACTGATTTAGAAAGAGTAAGTAAAGAGAGTGAGACAGACAGATTGTATTTCAATAACTATAAACATGATGAAAATCAACACCCATTCATTTTATACAAAAATTACATCAGCTGCTCTGGAGCAGGGGGGCTTCTTCAACTCTCTAATCGGTCTTTACAGAACAATAAAGAAAACACGCTGCAGAGGTGAGGGTCAGGGGGCCAGAGTGCACAGACCCACCACTGCATGGCTCCCCTTCCACGGGAGGTCCCACTCAGGGAGCACAGCCAGGCAAAGGAACCAGGAGAACACGCCCAGAGAGAAGTGATGGAATGGAGCATAGTCAGAGCATGTCTGTCATGAATGTGAAATCCACACAACTCAATCAGCTAGGAATTGACTTCAGTAGTGGCTGTATACTAGGTCAGCAAACAAAATTTCAATTTGTGTTTTGGAAAACAAATTTAAGGAGATGAAGTTTACAATACCTGAACATCAAGTAGTGTCCCAGAAATGAATTTAATGAAAACATTTCAAAGATTTTGACCCACAGACTTTTAGAAAACATCTTTTAGAAAAGTAAAAGAAGTCTTGAATTACAGTGCAGCAAGGCATGTTCATGGCTGGAAAGACTCAAAACTGGAAAGGACATTATCCAATTTGACATGTGGATTCAATTCAGTTACAGTGAAAATTCACACATGTTGAATGATGTGAATTTTGATTTATGGGATGGGAAGACCTACGTCCGATGGCAATGAAGACTACTTGTCTATAACCTTGGAACTTGGCAAATGATCTTGCTCATGGTGGTTTCTCAGTAAGTACTTGCCCCTCAGATAGATTAACCAGGTTGTAGCTTACAGAGGTGCAGTTTAGCGAGACAGGTGCTTTGTGTCCTCCCAAAATTCCTGTGTTGAAACTTAGCTCTGAGGTTGATGGTATGAACAGGTGGGGATTTGAGGTGGTGATTAGATCATCATGTTTCCACTTTCATAAGTACAGTTAATGTCATTATTTAAAAAAAGTTTGGAGGAGTTCATTCCCATTGTGATGGGAGCCACAGCAGTAGGGCACTCAATCTGAGGCAGAGATATGCCCTCACAGACAGTGAATGACTGCTCTTTCACCTTGACCTTCCTGGGTTCTTGACCTGTGAGTGATGTTTTTATGCTTTTATGGATCACACAGTTTAAGTGATTATATTTTTGTACCCTAAATTCAGTAAGGCAGTATGTCTTCCACTTTTATCATGAAAGAAAAAAGGTGATCTCATGAATATGCAAGATAAATGTAGGGAGAAACAATATTTTAATTTCTCTGACCATGAAGAAGGTGGGCATTGCTGGTTTACAGCTGTTCCCTGTGCAGTATGCATTAACTCACTGCCACAGCAACAAACGACAATTCCAAGAAGTTTGTCCAATGCACTCTTTGAGTGGGCTTCTGAATACTGATGATTACTCACCAGGGACTGATGACATTCTGCATTTCTCACCAGACATGGACCAGTGTGTGAAGTGTCCAGATCATCAGTATGCCAACACTGAGCAGACCACCTGTCTCCAAAAGGCTGTGACATTTCTGGGCTATGAAGACCCCCTGGGGAAAACTCTGGGCTGCATGGCCCTCTGCTTCTACGTCATCACTGCTGCTGTTCTTGGGGTCTTTGTGAGGTACAGAGACACTCCCATAGTCAAGGCCAACAACTGAGCTCTCAGCTACATCCTGCTCATCTCCCTCCTCCCATGCTTCCTCTGCTCTCTGCTCTTCATTGGCCATCCCAACACAGTCACCTGCATCCTGCAGAAGACCACATTTGGGCTGGTGTTCACTGTGGCAGTTTCCCTTGTCTTGGCAAAAACTGTCACTGTGATTCTGGCCTTCAAGGTCACTGCTCCAGGGAGAAGGATGAAGTGGTTTCTGTTATTGGGGGCACCTAACTTCATCATTCCTAGCTGTTCCCTGATCCAAGTGACTGTCTGTGGAGTCTGGCTGGAGACCTCTCCTCCCTTTGTGGACACAGACACACACTCTGAACATGGCCACGTCATTATCATGTGCAAAAAGGGCTCAGTCACTGCCTTCTACTGTGTCTTGGGATACCTGGGCTCCCTGGCCCTGGGGAACTTCACAGTGGCCTTTCTGGCCAGGAACCTGCCTGACACCTTCAATGAAGCTAAGGTCCTGACCTTCAGCATGCTGGTGTTCTGCACTGTCTGGCTCACCTTCCTCCCTGTGTACCACAGCACCAAGGGCAAGGTCATGGTGGCCGTGGAGGTCTTCTCCATCCTGGCCTCCACCACTGGGCTCCTGGGCTGCATCTTTGCCTCCAAATGCTACATAATTCTCATTAGGCCTAATGAGAATTGTCTGAAAAATTTGAAAGACCGAAGTTCTATGGGAAACAGGCATTCTGAGGTTAACTCATGTGTCTCTATTACATTTTACAGTTCTGAGAAAGCACAGCAAATACCAACCTGATTTTGCATTCTGATCTCATAAAGTAAGTTGAGACACTTAACTTATTCATCAACAACCTCTGTTTCCTTTTCAAAAAGAGTAGTGCATGAAAGTAACCACAAGCACACATTCAGGCTAGTAAACAGAATGTTTTCTCAATGTAGTGTCTCTTCCTGAATACGTCTACTTAGAGTTATTTGCTGTATTTTGTTAATGTATCAGCCAGCTCTAAAGATTAATATTTAGATAAAATGTTTAATATTTAAGGCTGATTTTCTGTTTTCTTCACGTTTCTTCTATCATATGTGTGTGTGTGTGTGTGTTTGTATAAATGTAAGTTCTGTAAGGTATTCAATTTTTTTCTGAATGCATTTTGTAGAGAGTGAAATTCTTTTACACCTATACAATGCAGAAACTTCTTTTTTCTACTTTTTAATGTTTTTATTAATGCACTATAGCTACACCTAAAGTTGGGCCTCATTTTCTCATAGTTGTACACGTATGAAATATAATTTGCTTCACTTCAGTCCCTAGTACTACCTATTTCCTTCCACTCCTCTCTCCCCATTTCCCTTCCTCTATTCTACTGGTCTGCTTTTTTAATGGATTTTTAGTAATATTTTTATTATAGATGGACACCATACCTTTATTTTGTTTATTTTTTATGTGGTGCTGAGGATCTACCCAGAGCCTCACATGTGCAAGGCAAGCATTCTGCCACTGAGCCACAACCCCAGCCTCTAGGTGTGTTTAAATCAGTGTTTAATAGATGTGCATAAAGGTGAAACTTTGGAATATTCACATGTGTACATAGTATGGTTTGGTTGATTTCATTCTGCCATCCCTACCCCTCACCCCCTCCCTCTTTCAACTGATCTATCTTCTGTTTTCATGGCCCCCCACCACCTTTTCCTCTTATCTTGACCTAGCTTCTACACATAGTGAAAACATTTGACCCTTGCCTTTCTGGGTCTGGCTTATCTCACTAGGTGTGATGCTCTCCAGCTGGGAATGTCAGCAGCACCTGTCCCTCTTGTCTTTAAGAAGAAGTGTCTGCCATTGCTTCAGGAGGCTTGCTGTGTGGCTAGAACCAGACCTAAGTCCTCCCAGAGCTGGGACTACAGCTCAGAGGCAGAACACCTGCCCAGTGTACATAAGCCTGATCCTTAGTGCTAGAAGCAAAAAATGAGAAAAAGAAAACAATGTTTTATTTAAAAAAACAGATGAATTTGGAAAAATAAAAAGGAAATGACAGAGATGATCATGTTAAATGAAATTAATCAGACACAGAAGCAGAAGTATCACATAATTTTGGTCACATGAGGAAGTGGAGGAAGGGGAATGAAGTGAATGTCAGGATCTAGAGGGGACACTATTAGTGTAGAGGGAGAAATCCCAGGAGGGTGAGTCAAGGGCGATTCTCCAATGACCACAGTTCACAACCCCCTACTGTATGTATGGAGAACTGGACCAAGGAGCTCAAGTGCTCCAAATATAAAGAAATGGTAAGAAGGTAGAAATGTTAAATATTCTAATTTGGCAATTGCACATTGTGCACATGTATGGAGTTATAACTGTCCCTGTAATATATACAATTATTACATTTCAATGGGAAAGAAGAAACAAATAACTAAAATTGCATAAAGTAACCAAGATTCTTTCCAGGAAACTCAAGACCAACAGTCAGACTTCTTCTAAATAATTATTAATAATGATAATTATTAATGTGAAAAACAATAAGAAAAAGAGATAGCTTACTACATAATAACAAAAATTCAAAAATGTCACCTTGATGCAATATGTGGACTGTATTTGGATCCTAACACAAGCAACACTAATTGACAAAATATGAGACATTTGTTAAAATTAGAATGAGATTTGAATATGTGAGGATATTACTGAATTAGTAAATTTTTAGGTGTGATTGTATTTTGTGGTTATATAAAGGAAAAGGTTCAGTAAAATTAGTGTCTATGTACACCTAGCAGGGTATTTACAAGTGAAATATTAGACAAAAAGGATGATTCTCCATGAGCCAGATTAAGAACCAGGAATAGGCCATGCAGTTCTTGTTAAGGCATAGGGATCATGTAAGAGAAGAGACACTCACCTGGACCAGGTGTTGAAGGTCTTTAATGCCAAACTAGAAGTGGGTGCATTTACTTCAACTGGAAGTCAGTCTTATATGTAAGCCAAAATGTGGTGCTGCACATGACAAATACATGCAACATACAAATGCAAAACCAGAGAAGTGGTATTATAGCAAACTAACAAGTTTCTGCACATCAAAGTAAGCAATTAAGAGTGAGAGGCAAACTGCAGAAAGGGAGAAAATATTTACCAATGTTCATCTGACAAGGAATTAGTGTCCATGATACACAAAGAACTAAAAGAACTGAACAGCAAAAAATCTAGTAATATGACTGATGTGGGTAAATGATCTGAATAGACATTTCTCAAAAGAATATATACAAAGGGGTAATGAGAATATTAAAAAAATGTTCAGCATCACTAATCATTAGGGAAAGGAAATGAAATCCACAATGAGATATCACCTGGTTCCTATTTAAATGGCTAGTAACAAAAAAACAAAAATTAAGCAACATTGGTGAAGGCAAAGAGGAACCCTATCCCTAGTTGGTGGGAACACAAGTTAGTACAGTCATTATGGAAAACACAACGTGGGCTCACCTCGTGAGTAGAACACAAATATCATAGAACCCATCCATACTCTACCAGGTATTTACCCAAAGGAAATGAAACCAGTGTACCAAAGTGACACCTGTACTCCAATGTTGATTGAAAACTATCCACCGGAGTCAAGACAGGAATCAAGTGAGGTATCCAGGGACAGATACATAGATAAGAGAATGTGGTATGTACACAGGAATATTATTTGGCCATAAAAAGAAAAAAAGCGAGTCATTTGTGGTAATGTGGATGGCACTGGAGGACATTTTATTCAGTGGCACAAGCCAGGTACACAAAGGCAAACGGCACATGTTCACAGGTGGAAGCTAGCAATGTTGATTTCTTAGAAGTACAGAGTGAAACAGTGGTCAGTAGAGTCTGGAAAGGTGGGAGGAAGGGATAGAGGAAGGGAGATAATGAGTACCAAAACCTAGTTAGGTGGGCAGAGTTGGTACTAGTTAGTTCCTCAGACCAGCAGGTGACTGCAGCTTACAACACTGTGGCGTATTTCACAAAGAACTGGGGAAGGGGAGGTTAAAAGTTCCCAACACAAAGGAATCAGGAATGACTAGGCAGATGGAAATGGTGACTGCTCTGACTGCATACACATTCTGAATTGTCACACTGAACCTCATAAATCTGCACAGCAATATTACTGACAAAAATTTGAAAAAAATAAAAATAAAAAAATGAAATGTGAAATTAAAGAAAAACATCCTGAAAATAAGAAGAGCTTTAGAGATCCAAGATGGCGGACTAGAGGAAGGCTGAATTCCTACTTGCTCCGTGGATTCCTACTTGCTCGGGATTCAAACAGCAGGAATATGACTCTCAACGAGATTTTATATTCAAAGCACATATAAGGGGTCCCCAGGTGCCGCTCCAGAACCAACTCAGCCGGGCTGGGCTCGGCCCGGCACGGGCAGCTACCATCCAGAAGCGCCAGACCCTGCAGCTGCTTTGGAGCCACTGACCTGGGTCTGCGCCAGCCAACAAGTGAGTGCGGGTCCCCAGTAGCACTTTGGAGTCACTGGCCGCGGCTCTGGCACCAGCCGGCGGCCTCCCAGGCAGAGACCGAGCATCTCAGGCTACCTGGGGCATCCAGAGGCGTCCGGGAAACTCTGGGATCGCGGACTCTGGCGGGGAGTTGGAACTACCCCACACCATTTTGACGGCTTAACTGGTGGAGAAGGCCCATTACCAGCTTCCTGGGACCTACAGCTGCGTCAGGGGAGCTCCAGCTGGGAAACTCTGGGATCGCAGTCTCTGGCGGGGAGTGAAAACTATTCTGCGCCACTTCCGCAGCTTCCCTGGCGGAGAGTGCCCAACTTGGGCTTCCTGGGCCCTCCAGCCTCACCTGGAGAGGTTGGCCTGAAGCCCCTGGGATCGCTGACTCCAGCGGGGAGTTGGAACTGCTCTGAGTTTGGCGGCTTCCCTGGCAGAGGGGGTCCATTTCCAGCTTCCTGGGGCTGCCAGCAGTGTCTGGAGTGACCCGGCAGGGAGCTTTGGGACTTTGGCGCTAGCTTACATTGTCCCCAGGAGAGAGCAACCACCTGCCACTACCTGAACCCCCAGCGAGGAGTTCAGGTCAGCCTGGGCTCTCAAGCCCAGTGTCTCCATCACTGAGCAGAGTTCTGTGACACCACCCCAACTTGAACTAGTGCCCAGGCCCACACCCAGGCCCGGAGTCTACCACCTTGCTGTATCTAATTGTCTATCAACACTAGGCTGCCTCTGCCCAGAAGCATTGATCATTCCCAACCTGGAGGTAGTGGGACAGCACCATACTTGGGTCAACGCCTGATCAAACACCCCTCAAGCAACAGAGGGGAAGATACACGAGCACCATGAGAAAACATGGGGAAGAATGGGAAGAAATGTGTCCCAATTAAACCTAGATGATATATCAAGAGAACCCAAAGACAGCATGGTAGAAGGAATGACAGAAAGGGAGTTCAGAATGTTCATAATTAAAGTGATCCAAGAAGAGAATGATGTGACGAGAGAGCAGATTCAGACTATGAATAATCAGTTAATAGAGCAATTGCAGGAAGCAAAAAATTACTTCAATAAAGAGATAGAAATTCTGAGAAAAAAACAAACAGAAATTCTTGAAGGAAACAAGGAAATGAAAGAAACTATCAACCAAGTTAAAAACTCAATAGAAAGCATAATTAACAGAATAGATCACTTGGAAGATAGAACCTCAGACAATGAAGACAAAATATTTAATCTTGAAAATAAAGTCAAACAAACAGAGAAGATGGTTAGGAATCATGAATGAACACTCCAAGAAATATGGGACATCATGAAAAGACCAAATTTAAGAGTAATCGGGATTGAGGAAGGCACAGAGATACAAACCAAGGGTATGAATAATCTATTCAAGGAAATATTATCAGAAAATTTCCCTAATATGATGAATGAGATGGAAAATCAATTACAAGAAGCTTACAGGACACCAAATGCACAGAATTACAACAGATCCACACCAAGGCACATTATAATGAAAATGCCTAACATACAAAACAAAGATAGAATTTTAAAGGCGGCAAGAGAAAAGAATCAGATTACCTACAGGGGGAAACCGATACGTATATCAGCAGATTTATCAGCCCAGACCCTAAAAGCAAGAAGGGCCTGGAACAACATATTTCAAGCTCTGAAAGAAAACGGATGCCAACCAAGAATCTTATACCCAGCAAAACTTACCTTCAGATTTGATGATGAAATAAAATCCTTCCATGATAAACAAAAGCTTAAAGAATTCACAAAGAGAAAGCCTGCCCTACAGAACATTCTCAACAAAATATTCAAAGAGGAAGAAACGAAAAATAACAATCTCAGTCATCATGGGGAGGAACTACCCTAAAGAAAGAGTCCATCAAAGGAGAAACAAAGTTAAGCTAAAAACCCTAAAAAAGCTAAAATGACAGGAAATACAAGTCATATCTCAATAATAACCCTGAATGTAAATGGCCTAAACTCATCAATCAAAAGACATAGACTGGCAGACTGGATTAAAAAGAAAGACCCAACAATATGCTGCCTTCAAGAGACTCATCTCATAGAAAAACATGCCCACAGACTAAAGGTGAAAGGTTGGGAAAAAGCATACCATGCACACGGACTGAGTAAAAAAGCTGGGGTTTCCATCCTCATTTCAGACAAAGCAGACTTCAAACCAAAGATAGTCAGAAGGGATAAAGAAGGACATTTCATATTGCTTAAAGGTAGCATAAATCAACAGGACATAACAATCATAAATATTTATGCACCAAACAATGGCGCATCCATGTATGTCAATCAGATCCTTCTCAATTTCAGGAATCAAATAGACCAAAACACAATAATACTCGGAGACTTTAACACTCCTCTCTCACCGTTGGACAGATCTTCCAAACAAAAATTGAATAAAGAAACTATAGGACTCAATGACACAATCGCTAATCTGGACTTAACGGACATATATAGAATATTCCATCCATCAAAAAGCGAATACACTTTCTTCTCAGCAGCTCATGGGTCCTTCTCTAAAATAGACCATATGTTATGCCACAAAGCTACTCTTAACAAATACAAAAACATACAGATACTACCTTGTATACTATCAGATCATAATGGAATGAAATTAGATATCAACGAGAAAGTTAGAAACAGAAACTACTCCAAGACCTGGAGATTAAATAATATGCTATTGAATGATACATGGATAACAGAAGACATTAGGGGGGAAATTAAAAGATTCTTAGAGGTCAACGAGAATAAAGATACAACATATCGAAATCTCTGGGACACCATGAAAGCAGTGCTAAGAGGAAAGTTCATTGCAGAGAGTGCATTTAATAAAAGAATGAAAAGTCAACAAATCAATGACCTCACATTACAGCTCAAAGCCCTAGAAAAAGAGGAACAGATCATCACCAAAAGTAGTAGAAGACAGGAAATAATCAAAATCAGAGCTGAAATCAACGAAATTGAAACAAAAAAAACAATTCAAAAAATCGACGAAACAAAAAGTTGGTTCTTTGAAAAAATAAACAAAATTGATAAACCCTTAGCCACGCTAACAAAGAGAAGGAGAGAGAAACTCCAAATTACTAAAATTCGTGATGGAAATGGAAATATTACAACAGACACAATTGAAATACAAAACATAATAAGAAGCTACTTTGAAAATTTATACTCCAACAAAATAGAAAACCTGGAAGACATCAACAGGTTCCTAGAGGCATATGAGCCACCCAAACTGAATCTGGAGGACATACACAACTTAAATAGATCAATTTCAAGCAATGAAATAGA